>JBBBDQ010001815.1:460000-502500 GCA_037127315.1 Ascarosepion bandense
CAAATACGATATGCCATTAAACAAAATCAACGAGCCAAACCCATCGCAATATTTAGATTTCGGCATTAAATAACCCATGGTGGTTTATATGCCATAAAACAAAATCAACCAGCCAAACCAATCGCAATATTTAGATTTCGGCATTAAATAACCCATGGTGGTTTATATGCCATAAAACAAAATCAACCAGCCAAACCAATCGCAATATTTAGATTTCGGCATTAAATAACCCATGGTGGTTTATATGCCATAAAACAAAATCAACCAGCCAAACCAATCGCAATATTTAGATTTCGGGATTAAATAACCCATGGTGGTTTATATGCCATTAAACAAAATCAACCAGCCAAACCAATCGCAATATTTAGATTTCGGCATTAAATAACCCATGGTGGTTTATATGCCATTAAACAAAATCAACCAGCCAAACCAATCGCAATATTTAGATTTCGGCATTAAATAACCCATGGTGGTTTATATGCCATTAAACAAAATCAACCAGCCAAACCAATCGCAATATTTAGATTTCGGCATTAAATAACCCATGGTGGTTTATATGCCATTAAACAAAATCAACCAGCCAAACCAATCGCAATATTTAGATTTCGGCATTAAATAACCCATGGTGGTTTATATGCCATTAAACAAAATCAACCAGCCAAACCAATCGCAATATTTAGATTTCGGCATTAAATAACCCATGGTGGTTTATATGCCATTAAACAAAATCAACCAGCCAAACCAATCGCAATATTTAGATTTCGGCATTAAATAACCCATGGTGGTTTATATGCCATTAAACAAAATCAACCAGCCAAACCAATCGCAATATTTAGATTTCGGCATTAAATAACCCATGGTGGTTTATATGCCATTAAACAAAATCAACCAGCCAAACCAATCGCAATATTTAGATTTCGGCATTAAATAACCCATGGTGGTTTATATGCCATTAAACAAAATCAACCAGCCAAACCAATCGCAATATTTAGATTTCGGCATTAAATAACCCATGGTGGTTTATATGCCATTAAACAAAATCAACCAGCCAAACCAATCGCAATATTTAGATTTCGGCATTAAATAACCCATGGTGGTTTATATGCCATTAAACAAAATCAACCAGCCAAACCAATCGCAATATTTAGATTTCGGCATTAAATAACCCATGGTGGTTTATATGCCATTAAACAAAATCAACCAGTCAAACCAATCGCAATATTTAGATTTCGGCATTAAATAACTCATGGTGGTTTATATGCCATTAAACAAAATCAATGAGCCAAACCAATCGCAATATTTAGATTTCAGTATTAGTGTCACCTAACCAAATATTTAAATAGACTCTGACAGGATCAGGCAGACCTGAAGGAGACTACCACCACCTTTAAATTTGTTGTTTTTCATTTTTTTTTTTTTTACTTTTTTCAGTGCAATCTTACCAATTATTACAAACTTTCCAATTATCAAAAAAAAAAAAATATGGAAAAATTTCAATATTTAAACAATTTTAAGGGGGGCTCAGTTTCTCATACGACATGATAGTAAATCGATTCTCTATTTTGGAACCACTTGCATTGGGATCACTTTGTTTCCGTTTTTTTGGGATGAGTTGTTGCTCGTTTTTGTCTTTTTCAAGTTTTCTTCAGTTCTTATGATGACATCTTCCTCGGAAACTCCAAGAATAGTTTTATTCAAAAATTTCGCAAAGGATTCATTTGTTGAATATATGCAAACAAAAAAGTTAATTGCACAGGATCGTTTTACTAATCAGGCTGTATGAAAAACTGAGCTCCACCTAAAATTATTTAAGTGTTGAAATTTTTCCAATAATTTTTGGCAATTGGAAAGATTAGGGTTTAATCAATAAGACTGCACTAAAAAAAGTTTTTAAAAAATTGATAATCAACAAATTTACAGGTGGTAGTAATGTCATACCAGCAAGTGATTCCAAAATGGAGGATCGATTTACTATAACGTTGTATGAAAAACTGAGCCCCTCACCAAAAAAAATTGTTTAAATATTAAAATTTTTCCAAATTTTTTTTTCAATCAGAAAGTTTTGGGTGTAATCAATAAGATTGCACTGAAAAACGTAAAAAAAAAAAAAAAAAATGAAACCATTCTGAGTATTTGGCACCTTATTGGATTATTTGGAATGTTTCCTCTTAATTCTGTTTTATCAATGGTTTTTTTATGTCTTATTCTTTTCAGAACATCATGAGTTAACTCGCTTATAAAATAACTTTGGAATCTGAAATAAGTCGAAAATATGAAAATGTTTGGTTGTCTTGTTATTTTTTTTGAGTAAGAATAAGTTTTTCTTAAATTTATACTCATTTTGTAAGATCATCAGCAGCAAACAGTCTGGGCGATTCCTGAGCTAAATAAGGATATTCTATGGTGGCTTAAAAAATAACAAATTTTTTCTGTATCCATTAACAAAAACCTGGGCTAAGTAAATCAATCTTGTGTGTGCGTGTATATATATATATATATATATATATATACAGAGTAACCCAAATATAAGATCGTTGTCAGGACCGGATAAGAGTTCTCTTATATCCGGGTTTGGTCTATAGATTACCACAGGCTCTAATTTGGGACCAGATAAAATCTCTCTTAAATCCGGGTTATACTATATATGTATGTATATATATATATATAGAGAGAGAGAGAGAGAGAGAGAGAGGAAAAACTGCTAAAAAGTTGTAAGTTTAAAATGTATTTTTTTTGACAGTATTTGTTTATTTCTATTATTATATTTTAGACTGTCCTCGGTCCTTCATCAGAAACAAATGATTTTAAAATTTTAACCGCTCATTCGATAATGAATTGGAGCACTCTAGCTATTGGGCGTGTTTATACGTGCTAAAAAGCCTGCCTTCTTCTACTGGACGCTCGTGGCCTAGGGGTAGAATCGCCGACTGACGCCAATTTGGTCGGGTTTCAATCCTGGGTTAGGAAGCGACAGAGTCTAAGCCGTACTGATGAGCTGTGATACAGTGAAACAGATCTGTCTGCGGATGACTATAGTGTATATATATATATATATATATATATATATATATATATATATATATAAAACAAGGAAAAATATAATTAGCTGAGGCATTTTGTCTGCTGAGGGACTTTATCAAGGCAATGTAGGATTTATTTATAAATCCTACATTGCCTTGATAAGAAAAAGAATGAAACTATTCTGATAATTTAATAGAAAACATTTATAAAGATATTTCCAGATTGAAATTCTGTTCTTATCATATTTCTGTAAAGATGTGCATGTCACTGAGTGAGAGATTTTATCGAAGCAGTTATAAAGTCTCTCAGAGGAGGGAATTTATCAGCTAAGTATAGTTTTTTCTCTTGTCTTTCATTCATTTAGTTCTTTAACTGATTTACTATCTCTCTCTCTATACATATATATATATATATATATATATATATATATATATATATACATACATACACACATATATATATAGTCATCCGCAGACAGATAAGAAATGATTTGTTTGAATATTATTTTTGATCGATACTCGTATTTAAGTAGACATTCCATTTATAATCAAACAGTATTATATATTTATTGACATTACGATACATTTCAGAGCAGATATGGTTATTACGAAGAATTGAAAATCGTGTTATATTGACTTGATTTGACTTTATTTAGACTGTTGGTCATTCGTGGTCGAGAGGTCTAAGATGCACCAGATCATTTTGTGGCTTACCCTATGTGAACAGGGATCACAGGTTCGAATCCTGCCGAATGTCACACATTTTCCTAACAAAAATTTGTCGTAAATAATCAGGCTGGTAGAAATAAATATATAATACTGTTTGAATATCTACTTAAATACGAGTATCGATCAAAAATAATGTTCAAACAAATCATTTCAAATTGTCGGTTTGTTTAAAACCATTTCGTTAATCTTCGTTAATTTCCGTAATATATATATATATATATATACATACACACGGTGGCAATAAAGTCACTATATATTTATTTATAACAATTAAAACAAAGCAGTTAATCAACAGTTCATAAATTTATTATTAAAATGGTTCTGGTTAATAAGAATAAAATACTATAATAAACAATAGTAAATTAATTACCGATAGTGTTCAAACTGCCAGCCACCTGTTTCAATGCATTCCCTAGTGACTATTACTAGCATATATATATATATATATATATATATATATATATATATATAAAATAAATATACTTATTACTCTATGTGCTACTGAAGTAGGATAATATGTATATTTATTAATATATATAGTAGCTCTGTTCATACTACATTGAGCACTATTTTATTAACACCTGAATAAAATTTCTATACATGTGTGTATTCCCAAATGTATATTTATTAATTCACATAACTATATTTACATTGTGTATGGGTATGAGTGTTGGGTATTACCTATTTATTATTCATTAATATTTCAAAATATTAATGAATAATAAATAGATAATACCCAACACCTTCTTTACCTTCCTTTATTATACTAAACGCATTGTGATAGCCTTCTAATACCTACCCATACACCTTATACACACAATGCTTCAAGCAAATTACGAAACTCCCATATAATTATTTAGTTTTTGGTCATAATAAAATCAGACCAGTAAACATATTAAAAAATATAATATCGTACAACTTTTGAATATTTTTCATTTGTAAATGAGTTATTAGGCAACCCAGGTTTCTACATTTTTTCGTTTTTACTTTTTGTAAATCACCTCAAGACACTGAAAGGTCAAAACCTGGGTTGCGTAATAACTCGTTTACTAATGAAATATATTTTCAAACAAATATATTTAAATAAATATGTTGGTTAATAACTATAACTTCATGTAAGAATTCGTAATATTGTCTTTGTTTACATGAGGATATCAACTGGAGCAGATATCAAAATTAGGAAAAATCAGCAACTTATGCATTGTTAAGGCTGAATTCAACTTTATTTAGCCATGAAATCTTACGTGGTGAAGTAGTTAAAACATGTCAGATCAATTGATGGCTTCTCTGAGATATATGGAAGTTGCAGGTTCAAATCCTGCCAGGAGATGCATATTTTTCAAACTAGATTTCTCGAATATTCAGGCTGGTGGATATATATAAATCTACCGTTTAATAACAGAAAAAAAAAGTGTATTCACTGAAATAAGCACATTTATTAAAAATAATGTTCAAATAAATAAATTTAAATATATAAATCTTATATAAATCTAATATATCATATATAAATCTACTGTTTAATTACAGAAAAAAACAGAGTATCCACTGAAATGTGCACATTTATGAAAAATAATGTTCAAATAATTTAAATAAATAATATATCTTATATTTAAACAAGTTGTGTTAAACGATAGAGACAACATAGTCTTACATATTTTCTTTTGAATTTCTTCATGCTTTAAATGATTACACTGGACATAAATCAATAAAGTGTGATCATTTAAAATATGAAAAAATTCAAAAGAAAATACACAAGACTTATGTTTATCGTTTAACACAACTTGTTTAATATGTGTGTGTGTGTGTATGTATATATATAGCAACACGGAAATTTTTATGATTCAAGATTTACTTTTTTTATTTTGGCAGCATCTTTTCTTTTATATATATATATATATATATATATATATATATATAAAAGAAAGTTTTGTAATTTGCTTGAAGCATTGAGTATATTAGAAATATGGTTAGGTTTTGAAGGCTGTCACAATGCGTTTAGTAAAATAAAGGAAGGTAAATAAGTTGTTGGGTATCACCTATTTATTATACATTAATATTTCGAGATTAAAATCTCATCTTCAGAATGTTAGAGGGCCATGAATCAAAGACTAATGACCATAAAAAAATATCAACAGAATGGATTAAATAAATGATTCACTGACTTCTAATTTAGTTGTAAATCTCATCTTTATCTCATTTCATTATACCTCAATACACTGTTTCGTTGAATCTCACTGTTAAAACTTTGTAATACCAAAAGTATACTAGTATCATATACACATATTCAGAGATGTGCGTTGTGGTGCAGTGGATATCCACTTGGAATGAGAAATTGGGGAGCTGAGTTCAAATTCCAGTAGAATTCCCTGCATTCACTTACATGCAAATACCCTTGGGAAAAGTAATAATCCCTCTCTTCCTTTTAATTATGGGTTAAATAACAAAACAGATTGGGTTCTATAGCCTTGGCTGGCAACCAGTCTACTGCTGAAAATAATGGCGACTTACTGTGGGATAATCTCCTGCTCATTCAATCATGTCTCAAAAGAGACATGATCACCCAAGTGTTTATCACATATAGCACTTAACTGACTAATACATGTACTCATTGTGCAAAATTTTATACTTTCATATGTATGTATGTATATATATATATATATATATATATATATGTATATATATATACACGGAAAAAAACGACAAAGCTGTAAAAACAGATAGGATAATAAAAAAAATGATCTATTACACCCCAAGCAAGGCAGAACAGCTGCTAGTGTACAGGGGATTATATATATATATATATATATATATATATATATATATTATGACTTTGAAAAACAGTAGCTTCTCTGGCATCTCTGCAATTCATTCAGCAGCGAATTAGAACACTCAGCTATTGGGCATGTATAATGATAATATACAGGCTAAAAAGTCTGTCTCCTTCTGCTGAGTGGCCGTAGCTCAGAGGTAGAATCGCTGACTGACGCCAATTTGGTCAGGTTTCAATCCTGGGTAAAAAAGCAATCGGCTGTCTAAGCATACTGATGAGCTGTGATACAGCGAAACAGATCTGTCTGTGGATAACTATATATATATATACATATATATATATATCTGATATATTCATTCCACTTCAAGTTGGTTGAAGCAATTTATCTGAGTAGAATTTTTGTTTACATTTTATTGGTTTCACAGTAAAAGGGTGGACCTATTTGCTAACCTTGTGGCTCGAGTAAATTTGTATATACGGGGTACCAATGAGCTAAAAGCAGAAGTTGTGAAAGTACTTGTAGAAGAGACACAGGGAAGCCACACTGCGCCAATGAGAAAATGACTGTATTCAGGCTGCCAAGTTGGGATCGATCACATTGCAGATTCTTTGTTGGATTTTGTCAAAGAACCCTCGACCAGATATGGCAGCAGTATTCGAAGCACAGGCAGATGGTAGATTTATATATAAGCAGGATTATTTCAGACGGGAAAAACTTGTTGGCCCTAAACAGAGAACCGACCTTCTTAGCAGCGGATTTAGCTATGGATTCTATATAGTCATTCCACTTGAGGTCTGTTGTGAGAGTTAATCTGAGGAGGCGGCATGTTTTACTTTCAGAAAAAGTTTGGAACTCCTGGTCTAGAAAAAGGAAAATGCTGAATTCAAGCCAGCCTGAAAAAAGTAGGGATCTGTCAGGCCAGCTTGCCCAAGACACCACTGTGGCAGTACTTGAATTGCCCCAACAACCATCGGGAGTTAAAGGACTTGTGATTTTGATCTTTAGAGAATAATGGCTGCCTCTAGAACTGAAGAGTTTAAAGTCGAAATGTTCATATTGAAGCTGCTACTGTGAATGCCAAGCAGTACAGCTAGGTACATCCAATTAATCGCTAATGAAACAGCATAGTATGAATAAAAAAGTTCATAAACTTAATAAAACAAACTTTTTCCATCAAAATATTTATATTATTATTAAGAGGAAAGATCAAAGCAATTTTTAATTATTTTAAAAATTTTTTTTAATCCCTGCTAACATTTTCGAAATTTTGATAGAAAATGTTGTTTTTATTTGAGTTAGCGGCTAAAAAAAGTTTACAACTGTTTTACAATGGGTAACGTAATGATGACACAACCCACTTTTTTTTCCATGTGACAAATACATTAATTTGGAAATTCTCGCAAAATTCAAATAATAGTCAGATTTGAATGAAACTTTCAATACTCATTCACAAATGAATGAAATTGTTTTTGAAATTATTATTTTTTTAAAAATATCTTGGTGAAAATATTTTTTTTTAACTCTGTTACCCCACCCGCATGTAAATCCATGAAATTTTAACAGGGTCCACGAAGACACAAGATGGCGATTGATGTTGCATTTAAATTTTTGAAGATTGTAGGTGGGAGGGAAGGAATAAATTGGGAGTTACACAGGTAAAATGTATGAAAGAAAAATGTTAGAACCAAGATTATGATTCTGGTCTTAGACATCTTTATTCCAAACATTCCTTTTATTAAAAATTTATGGAATTTTCTCTCACTCTTTATTTGGGCTGCAAGTAGTTTCGGACAAAATGCATCATTTGAATATTAAGTGAATGAGATTGTTGAAAAAAGGAAATCACAAGTGGATTCAAAATTTTTTTTTATTTTACTAGGCCCAAGAGCCAATTAAGGTAAATGGTTATTGAAACAGGTTGTTGCATAAATTTAAGACGAGAAGATAAGAAACAAATTTCAAAAAGATTTTTAAAATCATTTCAACCCAAGCAAGACAATAATTCCACTAAGATGCAAGGGTTTACAGGGAATGGAAGTGAAGGAGAAGACTTTAGTGAGGAAAATGACAAGAAACAGGGTTCAGGAAGACAGAAGATGACATTTTATTTAATTTTTTTTTTAAGACTGTAGGTTAATCAAGAAACTTTCCTAGCAGTAAAGGATGGCATACAGACAGGAAATGAGTTCAGCAGAGATACAAAAAATAGAAAGGAGTGTAAGACAAGGATGTGTCTTCTCACCGGACTTATTTGACCTATATAGCAAAGCAAATAGGCAAAAACTAAAAGTCCTGCAATGATTCATCATTGGCTGCCACAATCATAAAACTAAAATATTACATATACATATACATGTATCACAGTGCTGATAGCAGACACAGAAAGAAAACTACAAGACCTCCAATAGAAGGTAACAAAGGAAAGTGAAAAGAAAGGACTAAACAAACTCCAAGAAAACTGAATGCATGGTCTTCAATAAAAAGAGGAGCCCAAAATGCCAACTACAACCTGGGGATACTTAAATCAAACAAGACACTGAAAGAAAAGTACAAGACCTACAGAAGGTTGCTAAAGAAAGGACTAAACATTTACTACAAAAAAACTAAATGCATGGTCATCAGCAAAAAAAAAAAAAAAAGAAAAAAAGGAGCCCAATATGCCAGACACAGGCTGCGGATACTAAAATCAAGCAGGTACTGACATTTAAAGAGAGGACAGAATGTGCGACACTGAAATCTGAAAACATATTGGCCTGGCCAAGGTCACATTCCAAAAGCCGAGTGAAACATTGAGAGACAATTAGACAATTTTTTCAAAGATAAAGGAAAGACTCAAAGCAACAGAAATGTCGTTCTACAGAAGGATGCTGAGGACTGAATATATGAGCAACAACAATAGAATGCAAATAAAAAGAAAATTTATAAAGAAAAATAAATATTCACAAAGCAAATAAAAAACACCAGTAAGATATAGCTGAAGTTTCTGAGACACAACGAGGAAGGAAGGCTTGGAGAATCTGATACAAGTTGGATAGAAGGAAAGAGACTGTGGAAAACAGCATGTGACATACTTGATGGGTTTAAACAAATGGATGGCAGATCAGGCTTTGGGACAAATAACAGGACAACATTTATTAAGAGCAACAAGAAACAGGAAAAGGTGGAGAGCCATGGTCACCTACATTTTGAAGGGACACAGAACATAAAATAATAAGGTTGCAGGGAATCAAGAAACTGATAAGTGTGAGAAAAAAACTGTTAGAAGATATATAACTTTAGAAATTGCTTTGTATACGTTTAGCTATAAAACTGGGTAGATATGTAATTTTAAGAAGAATGTCATTTAAAGGCACTATTCAGCATTGCTTGACCAACAAAGGTTTTTGTAGCTGAGTCTGTTTAAGCACATTGAATCTAATGACAATTTACTTCTGCTCAGATTTAAAAAGATTTTTCTAATATTCAGGCCAGTTGATGAAAATAAATATACTGTTTAATAAATACTCAAAATATCAACTCAGATAAGAATATCCATTACAGATAACATATAAAGTGATAAAATCTGTACTTTTGTTAATTTTTTCTATTATAACATTCTTATATAGAAACCAGTGATTCTTTTCTGAGCGAGAAACTGTCCAGATGTTTGCTAATTCTGAACACTTTCGACTGTATTGTGAAATTATATGTACTCCACCATGTTCCTCAAAGTAAAAAAAAAAAAAATCCTGATTGAGTTTATACATGAATGGATTCTCTCACTGAGAATGACAGATTTTGAAGTGGACATTAAGTGGAGGATCAATTTAATATGACAACGTCATAAACTGATACCCTCTCCCTTTGATGTTGTCTACCACAGTGACAATGATGTTTCTTTAATTCAGGGAAGATGAAAGGAACTCCAAAAAGCATTCTTTTAAAGTAATCCACATTGAACTGAGAAATAATGTGTTTCTAATGATAAAAAAATGTTAATCCATATTCACAGAATTTGCAGGATGAAAATCCTTACGTTTAAATGGAAGTTGGATAAAAATATTTTAAATATTAAAATCAATCCAACTTTCTACGTTTCTGAATATTTATTTGCAAGTATTATGGTTTACCTTATAAATGAGGGATATGATCAAAGACACTCACCATATGTCTGAAACTCCAAGACCTGGAGTGTTTTTTTTTTCTACACATATGATGAAGTTTAATTTATAATTCAGCACATGAAGAAATTAACAATAATAATTAATAAAAGAACAATTACAGAAATATATCATAATAAAAGTTATGTCATGGATAGAAGATTCATTCTTACTATAAATCATATTAGACACAAAAAGAGATTAACAATAAAAACTAATAATAAAGCAAATATGACTAGCAGAAGAAATAATCATTTCCATCCTTTTGAAGTTGGGCATCACTGGCCAGTGCCTGAAGTGTGCTTTACATAATCTCGAGACTACAGCACAATAGGCATCAAGATGGATGTAGTCAAAATCCAAAATAAATTTAATTAAAACTATGCTTGCAACACAATGCTATTTCCAATGTGAAACACACTTGTTTGCCTTCCATCCTATGTCATTGATAGTGCTTGCAATGAGTGCATTGTGTATCAGTTAACATGAAAAAAAAAAAAAATTAAAAACTGACACATCTATACGAAAAGCTGCCAGTGGAACTAGGGGTGGATGTACCACCTTAGTCACTGAAACTGTGTTACCTCCCCTGGTTAGCAATTGGTGAGGTGCTTTCACAGGTCATATGAACAAAAAAAAAAATAAATAATAATAATAATAAAACAATTATAACAATATACTATGATAAAAGTGATATGACTGATAGAAGATTTGTTCTTACCACAGATCTATAACAGTAACAGATTAACAACACTAAGAATAAAAAAGAACAATTATAAAAAATATACTTTATAAAAAATATACTTTATTAAAAGTTATGCAATTGATTGAAGATTAGTTCTTAACATAGATCTTATTAGGCACAGTGGGTTGATTAACAATAATAACTAATAATAAAGCAAGTATGACTAGCATAAAAGACAAATGTTTCCTTGCTTTTGAAGGTGGGTATCACTGTCCAGTGCCTGAAGCATGCATCTCCAGACTGCAGCTTAACAGGCATCAAGATGGATCTGGTCAAGTGCCAAAATAAACAATGTTGATAAAAATCATGCTTTCAACACAATGCTACTTCCTGAAACCAGGACCATATATAATATCACTAATCATTGCATGAACAATAATAGCACAATGTGAAACACAAACTAGTAGAGTAAAAACAAATTTCCTCAGAGAAGACTGAGTGATTCAAAATCCAACAGACATTAAGAGCTTTTAGGTATACTAAAAAAGAAACTTTCCGTTTTCTGGTCATTGGATATTTTTATACTGAAACTTAAACATGAAATCAAAAAGTAAAAGTCAAATTAATATTAAAAAGTGAATTTTATTAGGGGCAATTGTATTTGTATTTCCAAGAAAGCCACTTGTAGTTTATTATTTTCAAGGAATGAAAGGCATTAAAAATAAATAAATACGAGGGTCATTCAATAAATAAGGTAAATTTTTTGCTATAAGGACTTCTAATACAGATAGAAGTTTACTTTTTTGGAATTTTTTTCCTTTACTTCTTTTTCAAAGGAATTTAATTTGTTTTTGCAGATTGAAAAAAAAAAACAAAAAAAAAAACAGAGTTTTGGAGATTAACAAAGATGGCTGACCAAGAAGCATGCTCCAGGATTGAACAGAGGTCAGTTATCAAAGAGCGCAAACCAGTTGAAATTCATAGGAGAATGTCAACTGTGGATGGTATCACATGTTTCAGCCACAAAAATGTCTACAAATGGGCTAAATTGTTTTAAAAAGGACAGAGCAGTGATGAGGATGAAGTCAGGCCTGGGAGACCTACAGAAGTGAGGTCTCCTGAGGTGATCAAATCAGTCAATGACATCATTCAGTCTGAGAGAAGGGTGACAGTAAAGCAATAGCAACCTACTGCGAGAATCTTCTGCCCAGTCTTTTCTCTCTTCAGCTATAGTTTCAAGAGCAGGATAGAAAATCTTCTGCCCAGTCAGTTGTGTCCCACTCGAGACATGATCGCCCAAAGCATGTTTCATGTATGGCATTTAAGTGACTGAATGAAGATAATAATTGGAAACTTAAGTAAAGCTTCTACTGGGCAAAACGTGAGGGATATGTTTTCTATTCTTATTAAGTAATAAACTGATCCCCCACTAATTACTACTTATTAATACAATCCGTCTCTTCTCCTTTCAGCTATAGTTTAAAGAGCAGGATAGAAAATCTTCTGCCCAGTCAGTCATGTATCTTTCGAGACATGATCGCCCAAAGCATGTATCCAGTATGGCACTCAACTGACTGACTGGAGATAATAGTTGGAAATATAAGTAAAGCTTCTACTGGGCAAAAAGTGGAGGATCAGTTTTTTATTGTTATTAAGTAATAAACTGACCCCCACTAATTATTACTTATTAATACAATCCGTCTCTTTTCCCTTCGGCTACAGTTTAAAGAGCAGGATAGAAAATCTTCTGCCAAGTGAATCATGTCTCTTTCGAGACATGATCACCCAAAGCGTGTATCACATATGGCACTTAACTGACTGACTATAGGCAAATAGCAGGACGGACTGGATTCTATAGTTTAGGGTGATGAATGGTTTAGAATGAAATTCTGATGGTTATTTGGGGCATACTGTATTCAGTTCTTCCAAAGAGTTTGGTTGGTTTTGCATAAATCTTCACCACTATAATCAAATGATATGTGTGGGTAGTCTGGCTGTTAGTTCTAAGAACTAAGCTGACTTGACAAGAGAGTCCAATAGAGTATATAAATAGAGCCGGGGTCTCCAAGCAAATGGGTATATTTATCTTATACAAAATAAACAAAAGAGTCCACACAAACGATCACAGAATATATAGAGATGACGAACTGATAATATTGCCAGACAACAAAACAACAAAGTAAGAAAAATACTTTTTAAGCTCTTCAAAAGTCTCAATTTTGATATAGAGGTTGAAATGAATAAAAAAATTGTTCAATATTCAGACAAGGAACTCAATCTACAAACTGACACTGTCACCCCACACATGAAACCAAACGCAAAATTAAGATTTGTAAACACAGGATCAAATCACCCTATCAATATAATCAAACACATCCTTAAAGGTACAGAACACAGACTGTCTAAAAACTGCTCTTAAAGAAAATTTTTGATGATAGGAAAAAAGATTATAAAAAAGCTTTAAAAGAAAATGGACATAAAAACAAATTAGAGTATAAACCCCAGAAGCATTCCAGAAGTTGAGTAAAGTATTAAGAAACAGGAAAATTTCACTAGAAATATGGAAGAGAGTACTGGATTGCTGTGTGTTGTCAGTTCTTCAATATGGCAGTGAATGCTGGACAATATCATCAAAGATGAAGGAAAAACTTGAAGCAAATGAAATGTTGTTTTACAGAAGGATGCTGCGAATATCATGGATCGAGCATGTGAGAAATGATGAGAACGAAAAGGAAATTAATACTGAGCATCAGGAAGAGAGAATTTAAATTCCTGGGATATGCAATGAGGAAGGAGGGCTTGGAGAACCTGATACTAACAGGCCAGATAGAGGGAAAACGAGACGGGAAAGTGATGCATAACATATTTGAAGGATCTAGTCAGGTGGATGATGGAATGAGGGTTGCATGGTGTAACAGGAGAAGGTTTGCTAAAAGCCACTTGGGATAGGGAGACGTGGAAAGCCATGATTGCCTATGTCCTGAAGGGTCAGGGCACATAGAAGAAGAATAACATTTGGTTTAATTTGTCTTTTAATTTAGAAGTCCAAAATAGTGAAAATACTTTTTGAACTACTTAAATACTTCCTAGAATCTCTGAACTACACAAAATATTTCATAGAAATACAGTTAAATTAAGTTACAGTGGTACTTCCAATTTAGAAAATCACATAAAGAATTGTCTCTTTATGTGATTTTCTAAATTGGAAGTACCACTGTAACTTAATTTAACTGTATTTCTATGAAATATTTTGTGTAGTTCAGAGATTACTAACCCATACAACAAATTTAAAAAGCAACAAGCTGCAGAATAACATTAATGAAAAATGCAATGACAGAGATAAAAACAAATGTCCACTTGAAGTAGTTTGTAAAACCAAAGAAGTCACATATGGAGCAAAAGTAAAAGATAAACTATACTTAGTATGTACTGAAGGCAATTTTTAAACATGATGGAATAATCACAAGTCCAGCTTTAAAAATAGAAAAACTTAAAAATAGAACCAAACTAGCTATGTTTGGAAATTAAAAGAAAAGAATGGTGAAAACCCTCACATATGGAAAATATTTAAAAAAAAAACCCTGTAACAATGGTGACATCTACAGACTGTGCCAATAAGAAAAGGTAGTTATTGTATTCTTTCCAAAATGATAGAAATTATTAAATGAAAGGTTTGACATAATGTTGTTCTATGGGAAGAAAGTGTCAATACCAACACACGTGGTTGAACACAGATCTCCAGGCAACAAACATACCTGTTAAATAAATTGTGTTACTGGGATCACATGACCATAAATATTTAGCATACAAAGCACTCAGACAGAAGTCTGAGTGTGTTTTGTGTCATTGAAAAAATTATTTTCCGAGTGATTTACTAGAGAGAATTATTCTGAGAACATTATTGTTTATTATTTGAAGGATTCGTTTAGTATGTTGACTACGCAAAGATACTGAAATATTATAACTCGCTATTAATGAGTGATCAAGAGTTTTCTTCAGAATAATGTTAAAAAAATGGAATAAAAGTTGTGATCAAGATCTCATTCTGAACTTTCATGAGAATTATAGAGAAAAATATGCATCCTACATATAGGAACTGAAATATTCAGTGTAATACAAGGACAATGGACAAACTGAAATCAGTTATACTTGAAACATTGGTGCTGCAAAAGCAACAGCAAAAACTACTGTTACAACAAAATGACCAATATGAATGGCAATTTCAGTTACATAAACAACAAATGTTTTTGGAATTGTTGTTTAAGAAAATATCCGAGGAAAAAAAAAACACCAAACTCATTCACACCAGATGCTTTTGTGAATTCGATTAGTGAGTTTGTATACAATCTGGATGAAGGAATAGCTTTTCAAACATATAGAAGATACGAAAGAGTAAAAAAGAATAGTTTGCAGTGAAATGACAAAAAACAAAAAACAAAAAAAAAAACCTAAAAAAAAACAAAATACAAAAAACCTGACTACTATTGAGAAAATTATCACCAGCTGAACATGAAAAATTTATAAATTTAATTTTGCCAAAACAATCAGTTCAGATAGATTTTGAGAAAGCTGTAGGGATATTATCAAACATTTTCAGAGACAGAACCTCATTATTTAATGCACAGTGGAATTGTCTAAACCTAGTAAAGTGTGACGATGACGATTTTGTCACCTATGCAGGAGTTGCCAATCGAAAAGTTTAAGTTAAATGAGTTAACTTCCGTCAGTCAGTCAGTTAAAGTGCCATACGTGAGACACACTTTGGGCGATCATGTCTCGAAAGAGACATGACTGACATGACAGAAGATTTTCTATCCTGCTCTTTAAACTATAGCTGAAGGGAGAAGAGACAGAATGTATTAATAAGTAGTAATTAGTGGGGGATCAGTTTATTACTTAATAACAATAGAAAACTGATCTCCCACTTTTTGCCTAGTAGAAGCTTTACTTATGTTTCTAACTATTATCTTCATTCAGTCAGTTAAGTGCCATACGTGATACACGCTTGGGCGATCATGTCTCGAAAGAGAAACGACTGACTGGGCAGAAGATTTTCTATCCTGCTCTTTAAACTATAGCTGAAGGGAGAAGAGACGGATTGTATTAATAAGTAGTAATTAGTGGGGGGTCAGTTTATTACTTAATAACAATAGAAAACTGACCCCCCACTTTTTTCCCAGTAGAAGCTTTATGTTTCCAACTATTATCTTCATTCAGTCAGTTAAGTGCCATACGTGATACACGCTTTGGGCGATCATGCCTCAAAAGAGATATGGCTGACTGGGCAGAAAATTATTCTGCAGTAGGTTGCCATTGCTTTCTGCGGTAGACTGTCTAACTGTACTGATGAGCTGTGATACAGCAAAACAGATCTGTATGCGGATGACATATATATATATATATAGTACTGTGCAAAAGTATTAACTTAAATAAGGATGCAAAAATAAGATCCAGGATTCTGACTAAACTAGAAATGGATTCAAAATTAACTTTCCAAAAAATAGCTGAATTGTGTCAGCTATGGTGAATTCAAAACTTGATACTACAAGGTTTGAGGGGAGAGATATTTCACAAATACATAGCGTCCCACCATCGAAGAAAAGAAACATGTCTTTCAACTCCTAGCAAAACACTAAAAAAAAAAAAAAAAAAAAAAAAAAAAAAAAGACTCCAGAGGAAGTCAGCTCAAAAGGGGAGGTGTTATATAGGAAGAAAGTGTCAATATCGACATGTGTGATCGAACATGAATCTCCAGGCAACAAATGCTACCACTGAATGAATTATGCTACTGGGACCAGTGACCATAGATATTTAGTTTTTTTTTTGTGTTTTTTTTTTAATATCACATCACCCCAAACAAGGCGATAACGCCACTGATGCGCAAGGGGCTACGTAAGAGTAAAAAGATTGGAAAAGAGAAAGCCAGAAACCATATCCTAACCAGGAAACAAGGGATGAGCCTCTTCACTTGTTCAATAGACGAGTGTGGAGTGTGAACCGGGCGATAGTTTAGTCTATCTATTCCAATAAAAGTATAGTATATAGTATATAAAAACACTCAGACAGAAGTCCAAGTGTGTTCTGTGTCATTGAACAGATTGTTTTCCGAGCGAATTACTTGAGAGAGTTATACCGAGAACATTATTGTGTATTATTCTAAGGATTCAGTTAGTACGTTGACTTCATGCAAAGATACCGAAATATTATAATCGATAATAGAGAGTCACCAAAAGTTCCCTTTAGAATAATGCTATGAAAAACTAACGTTATAAAAAAATGTCCTGAAGTAGACACATTGGAAAATATTTTTGAGGCTTGTACAAACATGGATGAAAGAATTCCTAATAAACTACTTACTAACTTTCAACTTTTGGTTATGAACTTACTAAGGTGTTAACCATTAAGCCATCAGTCAAAACAAATTTCCTGATGAAACAAAAAAAAATGGAAACCATGGTAACAGCTGATATAATCTTCTGCCCAGTCAGTCATGTCTCTTTCGAGACATGATCGCCCAAGCATGTATCATGTATGGCACTTAACTAACTGACTGACATCTATTTACATTTACTGGCCTGAATAATCAAGAAAACTTGTGAGGAAAATATGCGTCCTCTGGTATATGAATTCAAAAATACACTATTTGGGCTTTGTCTGATCAGGAGGTCTTTTGTGGTGAGAGCGATGTAAGACATGTCCAATCTAATGACAGTTTCCATTATGGGACACAGGTTTGAATCTTAACAGAGGATTCATATTTTCCCAACAAGATTTCTAGGTTATTCAAGCCAGTATAAGGTATGCAGATGATACAGTGCTGATAGCAGACACAGAAAGGAAACTACAAGATCACCTACAGAAGGTAGCTGAAGAAACTAACAAGAAAGGACTAGAAATAAACTACACAAAAACCGAATGCATGGTCATCAGTAAAAAGGGCAGCTCAAAATGCCAAATACAGGTTGGGGATACTAGAATCAAGCAAGTACAAAAATTTAAATACTTGGGAAGCATTATAACAGAAGACGGAAAGTGCGACACTGAGATCTGAAGGTGAATTGGCATGATGAAGGAAGCATTCCAGAAGTTGAGTAAGGTATTAAGAAACAGGATAATCTCACTAGAAACAAGGAAGAGAGTACTGGATTGCTGTGTGCTGTCCATCCTTCAATATGGCAGTGAATGATGGACAATACCATCAAAGATGAAGGAAAAACTTGAAGCAACTGTAATGTGGTTCTACAGAAGGATGCTGCAAACATCATGGATTGAGCATGTGAGCAATGATGAGGTCTTGGAAATGATGACAACAAAAAGGAAATTAATACTGAGCATCAGGAAGAGACAGCTGAAGTTCCTGGGAGACGGAAGGAGGAAGGAGGGCTTGGAGAATCTGATACTAACAGGCCAGATAGAGAGGAAAAGAGACAGGGGAAAGCAACGGATAACAGATTTGAAGGACCTAATCAGGTGGATGACGAAACGAGGATTGCATGGTGTAACAGGAGAAGGTGTGCTAAGAGCAACCAGGGATAGGGAAACATGGAAAGCCATGACCGCCTACGTCCTGTAGAAACAGGGCACATCGAAGAAGAATATATATATATATATATATATATATATATATACACACAGATATAAGAGATTATAACTATACTCATGTCAAAAAACCTTCCATGAAGAAGGGAAAAAACGGTTTTAATAAAAGAAAGAGGTAAGTACATGAACATCAGTCAAAAGGGTTCGGACTGAGTCAGCATGTAGCCCAAAGAAAAAGCCCTGATACAAGTAATCAGCTAACAAAAAGTGCTCGATACTAAGATAGAGCAGAATAACTAAAGAATACCTAGTGAGCCAGACAGACCTACTAGGTATTCTTCACTTATGCATGAATATATATATATATATATATATATATATATATTGATTGATTGTTTAATTACTTAGTTTGGGGTCATAATAAATCTAGACCAGTGCAAATTTGTATGAAAAAGTGCTCAATACAATTATATTATAGAACTTTTAAATATTTTCCATTTGTAAACGAGTTATTATGCGACCTAGGTTTCTACCATGATGAGTGGCGCAGGCGATTTGCAATAAGTTATTGCAAATCGCCTGAAGACATCACTCACGGTATAAACCTAGGTTGTGTCTTATTTTGTTTACAAATGGAAAATATATATATATGCATATCATCATACACAAGTGGTATCAGTGAGTGACCACTACAACTAGATTCAGTCTTCACTGAATAGTCAAAAAAAGTAGCCTTGTGCAAGACTAAAAAAAAAAATCAATCCTTATTTTGCATCGTAACAATGTCTACTAAATATTCCAAGAAGTAGGATTGATGAGAAACCTTTTCAAAACAAAATATGATCTGGAATTGTAAAGGAAGTAATGAAGGCACATACCCTAGAAGAAAGCAGAAACTTTTCTTCAGGTTTTTTATAGACTGGTGCCACAAAATCACAAAGAACTTTACCAAGACTTCACCTGAAGACTTCCAATAAACAAAAATGGGTAGAGAGAAAATAGTGATATAATCAAGATTTTGTGCATTCCACACAACCAAAAAGAAAAGATGAGTAAGGAAACCCCCCCTCAACATTACAAAGAGATGTGTTGACAAGTCTAAATGCTTGAATTACTTTTAAGAAAAAGATTTTATAAATATTCGCCAGCAACAAACTGTTTCGTCAATGACTGTTTCCTGGTTTCATGCTGGGAAACATCTCACTATTAGTCTTACCATTACAGTCATTTGGTAGACTAAGCTGTTATTAAAACATCAATATTGATAACCAAATAAATACAACTGGGATGGAGGGGAAAGCATTCAAATACACCACCCTGTTTTGAACCACCCTGTGTATATATTTAATTGTCTATGTAATGATTGTATTAGTAAATATAATTGTATATATAATCTCTAATATATAATAGATAAATGTAAATATAATTGTAATCTCAAAATAAATATCGTCATCATTATTGTCCAGCTACTTTTGAACCACCCTGTGCATGTCCAAGGTGTTTATATTAAAATCCTTTTATCAGTTCATGGTTACATCGATCTGTATTACTTAGAATTACAAATGCTATCATATCAAGCCGAGTTGAGAACATTTCATTGCAGTAGATATTCATTTCTACTTCTTATGCGAAGCAGAAGTATCTATCTTTATTTTCTAACAATTCCTATTTCAATCAGGCGAGTGACTATGCGATGATTTTCACTGTTCAGAGGGGCGGGGGAAACTGCAGTAGCGGAAAAGCTAGTGCTTGTAATATTTAAAATATTAACTAGCTCTATGCTTTAAATTTTTCTGAACTGTGCATAGAGTACTTTTTCAAATATAGCCATGGACAAGATGAGCCTTTTCTGTAAAAGGAGTGTGTATATATATATATATATATATATGGGCACCTCAGCATGGTTATGGTTAGCAAGTTCATCTCACTGGAATAATTATAACTGAGTAGTGAGGTCAATCCTTACTGGGTACCTCTTACTTTTGGCTGTGTGTCACGTCTAAGTTATGCTTAGAAAATCACCTTCCTCCAGGTTTGGGGGTTGGGTGCATGGCTAACAACTCTGCCCCATAAAAAACTCTTTGTTACGGAAACAGCAAAACGCTGCCCTACACACCATTGGGTATAACGGAAAAGTATATTTTTATTTTATATATATATATATATATATATATATATATATATATATATATGGGATTCAAAAAGATATAAGATTGGAGTGTCACTTGCCATTTTCTTGAATCCAATTCAACTTTTAGCCTTTCTTCAACACACCTGTACCCAGTATTTTCTCTCACTGCAACCCTCTTCACACTAGTGGAGGTTCTACCTTGCTTGGGGTGAAATTTTATATATATATATATATTATTTCACCAAGTACCCATAGCCTAGAAGCAGAATCGCTGACTGACATCAATTTGGTCGGGTTTCAATCCTGGCTAAAAGCAATCAGATGTCTAATAATACTAATGAGCTGTGATACAGCGAAACAGATCTGTCTGCGGATGACTATATATATATATATATATATATGCGCACATACACATAGAATCAGATATATCCATTTCAGAAGACCTACCATAACATGTGCATCAACAGAGATATGCACATATATCAACAGATATTTATGCCCACCTTTATTAATAAACATGTACACACATATCAACACATTACATATAGACATATTCCAAAATAACACACACTAACTATATATATATATATATATATATATATATATATATATATATAGGGAGAGAGAGAGAAAGAAAGAGAGAGACATATTCACAATGCACTTGTACATAGATGCATAGGTACACATATATATATATATATATATATATATATATATATATTGAAAAATCCTGCTTCATTCAATCACAATTGAGGCATACATGAATATAAAACCAATAACCCTCCCCAGATGTGATTTCAGCATTCAAATTTGTTCAGGCAAGTTTCCTAGACAGAGTGGCAAAACGATTAAAAAAATAAATAAATAGAAAATAAAAAAATGGCTACAGAAATTTATTCTTTTCAAGAATTTTTCAATGAACTGTGAAAAGCTTTTGAATTATTATTGAGATTTATTGCAATATATTTTTTTTTTCTGTTCCCATCTTGGAAATTCTTGTGAATAAATCCAATATACAATAATAAAGTCTGTGTCTTTTGTTAAAGTATTTTCTGTTGACTTATTCTGCTGGAAGTTGTTATCCATCCTGGAGTATTTTTCATGTCTGCTACTATAAACTCGTTCCAAAGACAATGGTTTTCTTTTTATACTTTACTAGCATGGGCTTTGTTTAGATCTGTGATCTATCTATGAACCACAAAGAAGACAGATTATGAATTGTTCTTCACTTTTGCTCCCTCAAAACAAATTTTTAAGAGTTTAAAAAAATTGTAAATGTCTATTTTATTGAAAGTTGTTCTTACCAAGTAAGTCACAGCAATCCCTGAAAATCAACTGCTATCATCTTTTGTAATCATGGGGAACTGATTCCACCAATACTAAAATCTACAGATGCTCAAATCTGTCATGTTACAAGGCATGATATTTGTATATCACTGATACACATAACCCCATATGTTTTAAATCAATTCAAGTTCTATAGAAAAAAAATTTTCCTAGTAAATATATGAAGCAAAATTGATGTAAATGCTAAAGAAACTATTTACTTACTGAAGATAGGAAGTAAAAAAGGGCATAAATGTTATAGAAATGGTTTTCATACTGAAGATATGAAGCAAAAATTAGCGTAAATGCCATAGAAATTGTTTTTGTACTGAAGATAGGAAGCCAAAATGAGTGTAAATGCCATAGAAATTGTTTTTGTACTGAAGATATGAAGCAAAAATGAGTGTAAATGCCATAGAAATTGTTTTTGTACTGAAGATAGGAAGCCAAAATGAGTGTAAATGCCATAGAAATTGTTTTTGTACTGAAGATAGGAAGCCAAAATGAGTGTAAATGCCATAGAAATTGTTTTTGTACTGAAGATAGGAAGCCAAAATGAGTGTAAATGCCATAGAAATTGTTTTTGTACTGAAGATAGGAAGCCAAAATGAGTGTAAATGCCATAGAAATTGTTTTTCCTCCTGAAGGTATGAAGCAAAATACAAATTCAAAGCTAAAACAAAACTTTACAGAAAATTAAATTTTAAAATCAGTATTTTTGCTAATGGTACAATAATTATGATTAGAGCTTTTTAGCAAAAATATAAATTTTTGTAAAAAGTGACTGCTTAAAAACTCATCTGTAAAAACAAAAAAAATAATCTGAAATTTTTCTCAAGAAAAAATTATATTAAAACTCCACCAAAAAACAAATAATTTTAATTAAGTATGATTTTTCTCTTATTTCTATTACTAAATACAAATTCTTCATATCTGTAAATTCTTCAATTCTTCATATACTTGGATAGAAAATAAGGATTTAGTTTAGCAATTATTTCAATTAGTACAAAGGAATAGTTAAAATTTGTTGGCGTTAACAAGAACTTCTTTCAATTGGATTTTAACAGCCAGTGCTTATTTAACACTTCTGCTGCTGTGAACAAATGCAACTTTTATAAAGCTAACATTGCCTACTGTTGACATATGTTTTCATGGTGCACATATCTTTCCGAAACTTACATTCCTTGCTTTTTTCATAGATTTTTGAGATGTAGTTAAACATCCTTATTAAAGTTACATTATCACCTATATATATATATATATATATACACACAAATTAACAAAACATTCTTAGACGTCTTCCTGAAACTTACATTGTACACTATATATATATATATATATATATATATATATATATTGGAAAAACTACTAAAAAGTTGTAAGTTTAAAAATGTATTTTTTTGACAGTATTTATTTCTATTAACTTTTTAGTAGTTTTTCCTATACATAGACAGTGTATGTGGATCATCATGATGCTATATATATATATATATATATATATATATATATATATATATATATGTGCATATTTCATAAAATAATTTAAACAAGTTTTGTCTATTTTATGTAAAATTTTTCGTATTGTCATTTTTAATGCTTTTCATATTTTCATATTAAGCTTATCAGCTTAATAGCATTATAATTAAATGATGAAAAAAAATCACAATATTGATACTTTATTTATTTTATAATCCAATTTAAGCTTTTGGCTTACATAAGCCATTTTCAAAGATTTCAAATTACATTATAGTATATAACAATTCATAGACAATAATGACAATCTGTTTTTGTTGACATGGAAGATTTCCAAGCAACCACATGAGCTGTCATGAGCTGTAGTGCGATATTCGCTTCCAGTGTCTTGTGTGCATGAGTTTGTCGTTGTTTGGAAATCTTTCATGTCAACAAAAACAAAATGTCATTATTATCATTATTGTCCAGCTAAGGAGGACACAAGTTTGAATTCCACCAGAGAGTGCATATATAACACTGCTTCAGAAACCATGACACAGCTTTCAGAACAATATGAGCCAAGAGAACGTCTTCAACAAGACACTGAGTTTTGCCAACTGCTGGGTTTTCTACGACTTTGACTGACATCAGACAGTTGACAAAAACTTGAATCTAAACAAGAGGTCCATATCTGGAAATGCCAAGCTGTTCTGCTGCTTAATGGTAGAAAACTGTATATGACTGGTTTTGACAGACATATTCACACACATGGCCGTATCTGACTACCGAGCATACCAAGCACGGGTCCGGGCCGATCCATGCAATCATAGTGAAAATCCAGACAAGGAAAAATGTTTTCGTCAGAAATCAAACTAAGCAATTCACAAAGAAAAGAAAGAAAAACGAAGAAAACATCCGAATGAATGCAGTAAAAATCTTTTTATTTATTAATTTTGGGAGAAAAGACTGGTTATACTCAGAAAGTCCGAACCCGATTTCCTGCTTTCATTCACGTTCTGTGCCTAATTTCCATTGGAATAGCCAAAAAAAATCCACAAAACTCGTAGTTTCTGGAAACAGATGACGTCATCGCATTGTCAACTAATAAATCCGGGCAATTTTCTCTGTGCCCGGTGTTTTTTTAGCATCAGCTACGACTCTGTTCACACATGACTTGGACCTCTTTAGTGGCTGTACTGATGTATGTTTGTTACAATATGTTTGGGTTATATTACAATTGGGCTATATTAAAATTCTAAAAATAGCTTACTAAAAATTACTGAGGGGGTATACAGTAATAGCAGTGTCAAAAGAGAAACCACCCTTTTTACAAATCATTTTTTGTGGGTACATTTGTTAAACTTTATGAATTACTGGAAAGACAGTGAAGATATAAGAAATGGTGAAGGGCTGTCACTTTATTCTGGATCATTTGAATGTTCATATTAAGCTGATAAGCTTAATAGCATTATCATTAAATGATGAAAAAAAAAATCACAATATTGATACATTATTTTATATCCAATCTAAGCTTTTGGCTTACATAAGCCATTTTCAAAGATTTCAAATTACATTATAGTATAACAATTCACGGACAATCTGTTTTTGTTGACATGGAAGATTTCCAAGCAACCACATGTGATGTCATGATCTGTAGTGTGATATTCAGGGTTAGTATTTCCATCTTTCTTATTTTTTTACAATTTTTCAAATATTTTAAAATCAGTGTTTGGTTGAATCTTAAAAACACATTGGTAAGGAAAGCCTTTCATATTTGTGGTCAGCAACTGTAGAATATTATGGTGAAAAAATAAAAATAAAAAATGAAAAACTTACCAGAATTATGTAGCCCTGATGAAAGGACCAACTGCTTTTGTTCCTGAAGCAGTGCCAACTCACTGTTAAGTTCCTTCTGCTTAATTTCTTGAAGCTGATATTTACGCTCTAGCTCCATCAGTTTAGCCTACAAGGAAGAAAAAAGTGAATACATATTGAACTATACCAAATAACAGAAACCACACCAAATGAAAACTTCTGATAACAGCAACAATTAAAATGAGTAGCACATGTGACTCAAAATAAAAATAATGATATAATCATGATGGTGACATCCCACACTATTTTAACCAACGGTTAGTAAGGAAGCCCCTATCAACACTGGAAAGAGTGAGTTTGAGTTTTGTTTAAAGGCATATTGAGCTCTCTGGGTTATTTAATTTTAAGGTTTTTTTTTTAATGTCTGTTATAGTGAGAAGGTTGATTTTGTTCGATTTTAATGAAAAGTTTTGTTTTTATTCTTTTTTTATTTTAGAAAACTGAAAATGTCTTCTAGTTTTGTATTCAAAAATGTTTTGCTGAGAATAATTTTTTTTCCTTCAAAAATGTGTTACAGTAATAATTTTTCTTCAAAAATGCATCATTGGTAATATTTTTTTTTCAGAAATGTATATTTTTCTATAAAAGTGTATTTTTTATGTATATATATTTCAATAAAAGTGTATTTTTATACTTTCATAGAGTTTTGAACCCACTTTGGAGCTTTACTATTTGCCTATAGCTGGGACCCTAACAGGTGTTACCACTGGGTCAGGGTGGACCTGGGAACAACAGCAATTAAGAGATGGTTCCATGCTCCTCACAACCTCCCAAATCAGAGGCCTTGCTGCTGGATGCAGTTTACCATCATGCCCAAGACCATGGAAAAAGTAAGAACAGCAGACATGAGAATCCCATTTTCTAGAGAAAAAAAATGGAGAGAAAGATCTTATAAATTTAAACTGAAAGATGTACTAGCTGCTTGGCCAATCAATGCTGAAAATCCCTTATAAGGAAACAGTTAATGTTACCATTCCACACGACTTCAAACAAAAGGTTAAAAAGGAAACTCCAATCAATATTGTAAAGAGTAATAAAAATTACTGGACTTGAGAAACATACTTTGCTGAAAAAATATTTTAAGAGAAAGAATTTATAAATCTCAACAGGAAGAAGTACAGACTGCATGATTAATGAATGCAGAATGTTTCCTTATAAGGAAAAGGCTTATGTTACCATTTGAAAAGATGCTATAATTGGCCAATAAATATTGAATCACAAACAAAGGAGTGTACTAAATAATAGAAACCATACCAAATAAAGACTTCCAACAACTGCAACAACTAAAATGGGTCACACAAATGACTCAGATTAAAAATAATGATATAAATAAGATGTTGACTTTCCACACTACTTCAAACAAAATGTTAGTGAATAAACTTCCATCAATACTGGAAGGAGTGAGAACAGTGAACCTGAGAAACCCATTTTCTAAATCAATAAACTCACATTCTAGCAAAAGATCCAACACTCCACATTCTAGCAAAAGATCCGACACTACATTCTAGCAAAAGATCCGACACTCACATTCTAGCAAAAGATCCGACACTCACATTCAAGCAAAAGATCCAACACTCACATTCAAGCAAAAGATCTGGCACTCACATTCTAGCAAAAGATCCGAACACTCACATTCAAGCAAAAGATCCGACACTCACATTCAAGCAAAAGATCCGACACTCACATTCAAGCAAAAGATCCGACACTCACATTCAAGCAAAAGATCCGACACTCACATTCAAGCAAAAGATCCGACACTCACATTCAAGCAAAAGATCCGACACTCAAGGCTTAAAAAAGTCCATTCTGACCAACTATTTAAACATAGTTGAAGATTCTGAATGCATAGTCGTCCTTCTCTTAGGCCTGTTGCCACCCCAGGCTATAGAAGCCAGTCTGCTATTTACCCATAGCAGTAAGCACATATGGAGTCAGAAAAAAAAACAATAGCCAGTTTCAGAGGGAAGGAGGGGTAAAAGCAATAATCATTTTTAGAGGAGAAAAAAAATAATCATTTTCAGAAAAGGCTAAAAACAAATGACCACTGTCAAAGTGGAGGAAAAACAATCATTTAGTGTGAAAGAACAAAAATCCAATAATCCCAGTCAAAGTGGGTGAAAAGACCAATAATCATTTTTATATTATTGAAAAACCCAATAATAATTTTCAGAGTGAGTGGGGACAAAAAAAAAAAAAAAAAAAAAAAATCAGTATTCATTTTCACAGTGTGGAAAAGACCCACAATCATTTTCAGCGAGAGGAAAAAAACCAATAATCTTATACAATGTGGGGGAAATAAAAAACAATTTTCAGGGTGGGGAATAAAAAGCATACTTCTCTTCAACAAAAAACACCCAATAATCATTTCAAGAATGGAGAAAAAAAAACAACAAATAATCATTTTCACAGTAAAGAAAAACAAATAATCATTTTCAGAGTGGGAAACAAAAAACAATAACACCATTCAAAGTGGGGGGAAAAACCAACAATCATTTTCAGTGTATTTTAAAAATTCAATAATCTTATTCAAAGTTGGGAAAAGCTTAATAATCATTTTCGAATTGTGGAAAAAAAAAACAGCAATCATTTTGATAGAGGAAAAAATAACACTAATCATTTTGAGAGTAGGGTAAAAAACCCAATGATTTTCACATTAGTGTAAAATAAAAAAAAATTTAAAAAAATGCAATTGCTTACAGAGTAAGCCCAATAATCATTCTGAGAGTGAGAAAAAAACAATCTGATGCCAAAGTCAAGGAAAACATCAATAATTATTTACAGAGTGGGAGGAAAAGACCAATAATCCTATTCAAAGTGGGAGGAAAAGACCAATAATTGCCTATATTTCTGAGATGAGGTAGTTACATTATTCAGACTGTTGTCCTCATCTTTATTGCCATATTCAATACATTTCAGCTGTTGTACACTCCAACCTTCTTCAGGTGATGAGAATTTTGAAAGAAACCCTTTATTTCTATCACTGGGGTGGATTGTTTGCATTCCATGAGTTATCCCACCTTCAAATATCTTTGTTATCTCTGTTTAACTCTCTAAGCTTTTCTTTGCCACTACTGTTGCCAGGTATTGAACACTTCAGGTCAAGTCACTGAATCCAACCAACACTTTTATCCAGTGGGCCATGTTTCTTTGTGGACATCAGTGTATGAATTTTTGGTACTTAAAAACCTCATGCATCAATAACCATTTTTACCAGAGCTCATATTACAAATTTTGGTCTTTGTAATTGGTTTTCTGTAGCTCTGTGTGACTGGTTCTCATATTATATTCATTTCTGTGCTTAGCAGGCTTAGGAGATTTTTGTGGCTCAGCATAAGCACTGATTCCTTAAGTTTTTGTATTTTCCATTGGTGTTCTCTATGATTTTAACTTCATCCCACAGGGGTTTTTCCTTCCATACATAGTCAGCTATGCCTGATTTTTGTATTTTTCTTTGCGCTATGGACTTGCAGTGTTCTAGAAGCCTTATCTTAGGGGGTGGCTTGTTTCTCCTTCATATTTCTTACCACAGCTGCATGAGATGCCATACACACAGTTCTTAGTCTTGTTTTTCTCTATTGAAGGTCTTGCTTGAGAGAGGAAGCTGGGAAGTGTTGAGACACTTCTGAAAGTTGTCCTGATGTTATATGAACCACAGATTTTGTGTATTTTTCTGATATTCCCTTCATTTAGGGTAGGCAGACTGAAGATGTTTTAGAGTGTTGTTATCCTCTTACACCCTTCCATACTCGTCTGTTGAAGCTGCCATCATGTACCTAGGGTAGTTATTATGTTGTAGGGTACTGCTAGGTACATGATGGCAGCTTCAACAGACGAGTATGGAAGGGTGTAAGAGGATAACAACACTCTAAAACATCTTCAGTCTGCCTACCCTAGATGAAAGGAATATCGGAAAAATACACAAGATCTGTGGTTCGTTTTAATGTTCTATGTCTCAGAATGCCCATCATGACTTTTGCTTGATGTTGTAAACAGCAGATGATTCCTTTCTTTACACTGTATGGGTGGTGGGAGTTGTAGTTAAGGTATTGTCTGGTAAATGTGAAAGAACAACAAACTAGCATTCCTGAATGTACTAATATCTTAAACAGAGCATAGATTTAAGACATCTGTATATTGCAAGGCAACATTTGATACCTCAAATACAAATCAATTTCAGAGTAAGAGAAATGATCAACAATCAATTTCAGTGTGAGGGCTAAAAAACCAAAAAATCCTCTTCAAAGTGAAGGTGGGAGAAGGACAAATAATCATTTTTTAGATCAAGGAAAACACCCAATAAACATTTTGAATGTGGATGAACAAATCCAATAATCACTTTCAGAGAAGGTACAAAAACCCAATTATGATTTTTAAAGTGAAGAAACTTGAAAGTGAAGTGTGGGGGAGGGTGTGGGGGAGGGTGTGCGGGAAGAAACAAACTAATACTCATTTCTATAGTCGGTAAAAAAACAATCTTTTTCAGAGTGAGGGCAAAAAAAAAAAAATCCTATACAAAATGGGTGAAGAGATCGTATAATCATTTTCCAAGTGGGGAAAAAAAACAAAACAATAATCATAGTCAAAGTGGAGGAAAAACCTAATAATTCTTAGATTAGGGAGAAAAAAACAAATATTTCATGCAAAGTGTGTGTGTGTGTGGGGGGAAACAATAATCATTTTCCAAGACAAACCCAATAAACATTTTCAGAAATGGGGGGGGGGGTTTAACCCCCTAATAATCATATTCAGAGTGGGGAAAAATCAATAATCCTATTTAAAAAGTGGGGGAAAAGACCAATAATCATTTTCAACCTTGGATGGAGAAAAAAAAAAAACAATACTTCTATTCAGAGTGAAAAAAAATCATTTTCAATGTGGAGTAAAAAAAAAAAAAAACAATTTTCAAGGTGTGGGTGAAATAATCAATAATCCTATTCAGGGTGATTGAGAGGAAAAAAATAATTTTCAATGTAAGGGAAAAACCAATAATCATATTCACAGTGTATATGTGTGTGCGTGTTGGGCGGGGGGGGGGGGGGAAACAATCCTTTTCAATGTGGTGGGGAAAAAAACCAACATTCCTTTTCCAAGAGGGGAAACATCTCAATAATCATTTTCAGTGTGGGGAGAACAACTAGTAATCATATTCAAAGTTTTTTTTTTTTTTGGGGGGGGGGGGGGGAGAAAAATGATAATTATTTATCAAGTTAGGAAAAATCCAATAATCATTCTAAGAATGGAGGAAAAGCCCAATAAAACATTTTCAGGGTGGGGTAAAAACGAATAATCCTTTTCAACATTAGGGAAAAAACAATAATTATTTTCAGAGTTGTGGCGGGGGGGACAATCTTATTCAAAGTGAGGAAAAGACCAATAATCATTAACAACATTGGCAGGGAAAAAAACAATAATTTTATTTAAAGTGGAGTAAAAACAATCTATTCAATGTGAAAGAGAAAAAAACCCATAATCGTTTTTAGAGTAGGAGTTAAAAAAAACTAATAACTCTACTCAAAGTTGTTGAAAAGACCAACCTTCCTTTTCTGAGTGTGTAAAAATCCCAATAATCCTTTTCAGAATGAGTGGAAAAAAAAAAAAAAAAAAAATTATTTTCAGAGTGGGGGATAAAAAAAGCATTCATTTTGAAAGGGGATAAAAACCAATAATTATTTTCTAAGTTGTGAAAACCCCAATAATCATTTTAAGAATGGGGGAAAAACCCAATAAAACATTTTTAGAGTGGTGGGAAAAACAAATCAATAATCATTTTCAGAGTGGGGGAAAAATATAAAATCAACAATTATTTTCAGAATGGGGAAAAAATCCCAATAATCATTTTCAGAATGCAGTGGATAAAAACCAATAATCATTTTCAGAGTGGGGAAAACAACCAGTAATTAATCATTTTGAGAGTGAAGAAAAAATCAAATAATCCTACTCGAATTAAGTGTGAGTAAAAAAAAAAACAAATATCATTTCTCATGTTGAGAAAAACCCAATAATCATCTTCAAAATGAAGGAAAAAACCAATAATAATTTTTAGAGTGTGGAAAGAACACAACCTATTCAAAGAGAGAGATGAAACCAAACGGCGCACATCTGGAGGGAGGCGTAAACCAAACGATGCGCATCTGGAGGGAGACGGAAACCAAACAACGCGCATCTGGAGGGAGATGGAAACCAAACGATGCGCATCTGGAGGGAGACGGAAACCAAACGACGCGCATCTGGAGGGAGACGGAAACCAAACGACGCGCATCTGGAGGGAGACAGAAACCAAACAAAGCACATCTGGAGGGAGACAGAAACCAAACAACGCGAATCCAGAGGGAGACAGAAACACATTACTTAGAGTGGGAGAAAAACATACACTGACATTCCAAGGAATCTGACTAATTCAATTCCATGAATTTATTCCTTGTCTAGTCAGCGTTTTCAACAATTTCAAAACTGCAAATGTTTCTTAAAGAAGCTCTTAAATCAACTTTAAAAGTTTCTAAAATTATAATGGAGTACAAAATTCCAATTTAGAATCGTCTAAGGAAAACAGAAATTCAGTGAGTTCAATTTGACTATAGACTAATGATTCAATAAATGTGTATAAAGGAATGTTTTGGTTGTCAAAAAATCCTGTTTTTTTTTTCATCCACTTCATAATCTGAAAAGATAATCAAGTGGAATAATATTTGCTTCCTTTTTTTTTTTTTTTCTAGAGACTTTCAACTTCATGCTTTGATCTTACCAACATATTTCAGAATTCTACGGCTTTCAGCAAGGTTTCAAAAGAAATGCAGGATCTTTTCTTTTCGCAATGTGAAGTTGGGGAAAAAAATTACAGCAAACAGAAAATATTTTCAATTTATCATCTATGTGCTATGATTCTTCAGGATATGAGTGATCATGGCCCTGCACAATTTCCTCTCTGTTGTAGCCATTAATAAAGTTTGTCGTATTGCTCTTTCCTAATCCTTGTTCTGCCAGTCATTTTCACAAGTTTGTTAAGTAGATTATGTATCACCTTTCTTGGCTTCAACATGACATGGGAGTGTCATTTTCTATGCTCTCCTACAGCTGATCAACTCTTTACAGGATATTCAAAACCAGAAAAATTTTAAGAAATTTTTGTTTTGGAGATAATGTTTTAGTTATACACATCTTACTAATTAACCCATAACTGGGGAAAAAGTGAAGGATTCATACCTAATCAGTATTTCAGAAAAAAAAAATCATAATGTGGATATAAAGTGGGGGATCAATTCTATACGACAATATAAAAATGAACTGATCCCTCATTTTGTGGCTATGGTAGATTTTGCACATTTGATTGATTCTTTTTTACGAATCAATCGTAATTTTGGTTTTGATCGTTGTTGAGGAAGCAAGATTTTCTGCCGAAATGGCTATACAATGAATGTAGTATTAAAAGTTTTATTTGGTATAGTATAATATATATAAGTTAACTATACTGACTTCTCCCAATCTAATATCCGCCCTCATTAGCCAAAGGAATAACTTACCTTTAATGCCTGCACTGACTCTTCATGTTGACTCTGAGCTGCATCTTTTTCCTGCAATAATAAAACATCAAAGATTACAAAACTTGTAATCATAGAAATGGTACATGTCAGAATTCATCAGTTTTGGCCCTTTGCCTTTCCAGGGCATTTTTGGGTGTGAAAATCTCGTGTGCTGCACATCACATATAATGCACAGAACAGGCAAAAGGCTAAAGAAATTTCATGTACCCCTTCCTGGATTGATACAAGAGTATAAACGTTAGGTATATGATATTATAAAACACATATTTAAAAAAAAAAAACTAAGATAAGTTTACCTACAACCACAACAGGTGAAACCTAAATTCTTTCAATCTTGCACAAAAGATACCCAATCAATATATAAAACCATCACATAATTAAATTTCTCAACAGACATACACACATTATCAACCAGAGACCAACTAGAATTATAATCCAAAAACACATGACATACATACACAAACATAACCTGATTGTTCTCACACTGTATGCTTTTACAATACCCTTATTTAGTAACCATCTATCTTGATTGAATTTTATGCTTACACTTGGAGAATACTGATGCATTTGTAAAAATCTACAGAAGCAAGACTGATCTATATTATCAAATGCATTACTGTTGACAGTGCTAAAAGGCATTAGCTACCACCTAATACTGCTTACATCCATTGTCTGGTCTCCATAAATGTTCAGCAAACATCAATGATAAGTCAGTGGCTGTAATTAGTTCTGAATGAAAGAATATCATCATAAAGCTCAACTTTTCATATCAGATACCATTTTACCAGATTGCCATTTGGCTGATATCTAAACATATTTATAAATGGAACTTTGTCTGTGTGTCTGTGTGTCCATTACCTATAGACTCCGAAACGGCTGAACCAATTTTCTTGAAAATTTACACAGTTGTACTATAAGCGCCTGCGAGTGTTCTTAGCTAGGTTTTGTGTCGAGGTACCCCCGATAAATATAAAAAATCGAGAATCGAAAAAATCGGGTTATAGAAGGAGTGGTCCAATTTTAATCAAATTTGATAAAGACAAAGACATAAGAAACGATATTCAGAAGTTTCAAGGTTGCAGTTCTTACAAAAGTGCAGAAAATCAATAATATATATATATATATATATATATATATATATATATATATATATATATATAGTAATGCATCATATCTTGATTGCAATTCCTTTAATATTGCTACTTTCTTTTAACCCTTTCATTCCATCATTAATCATAGCCTGGGTCTCCCTAGTGGCACATAAGTCTAAAATATGACATTTTAACAATTGTCAATATAAAGCCTTTATTTTCCCTTAGATCCTCTATAGTAATGCATCATAGCTTGATTGCAATTCCTTTAATATTGCTACTTTCTTTTAACCCTTTCATCCCATCATTGATCATAGCCTGGGTCTCCCTAGTGGCACATTAAGGATAAAATATGACATTTTAACAAGAATCAATATAAAGCCTTTATTTTCCCTTAGATCCTCTATAGTAATGCATCATAGCTTGATTGCAATTCCTTTAATATTGCTACTTTCTTTTAACCTTTTCATTCCATCATTAATCATAGCCTGGGTCTCCCTATTGGCATTTGAATATTTAGTTTTTACCTTTTATAAGAACTTCAAATTTTTTCTACATAATTATCCAAATGGAAAGCAATTTTGAAATTATTTTCTTTCTTTTATGTTAAAATTGATTCATTCAAATTCTAACATTACATCAACATATTCTTCTAATGTATTTTTTGTAAGAGACATATACCAATGAAAGGGTTAATACCATTTTGAATATTGCCATCATAACATCTGTACTTTTATCAATACAGTCTATTATCAGGTTAGCAGCAGCAGCAGCAGCATTGAGAACATTTAAAACTATTCTTCTTTCAGGTCAATGTATTATCCATTGTGTTAATATAGATTTCTGATTATGTGTCAGGCTGTGATCTTCAGAAGGATTAGCTAATCCCTCTTGAAAGATTGTAAGGTGCTAAAAGAATTTGTTTTCAGGTGTTCTTTGATTTTCTTTCTTTTCTATCAATGGTAATTCTTTCATTCAAGTAAAATTGACATCTTTACAATGAAAAAAAAAACATGGTGAAACCTAGTTGAACTCCTACTGAGATAAGCAGCAATAATGGAGTTTTTTGCAAAATACATTTGACACTATCGATGTATCTGTAGATGTTAAGAGTATACTCTTATATATATATATATATATATATGTATGTATGGATATATATATATATATATATCTCAGCATGCAGTGTGGGTATAGAAGAATCCAAAGGAGTATCCTTTGCATACAGTGGTAGGATAACTCTTTAAGAGAGCTCTAAACATATATGCATATAAATACACATAGAGCAAATATAAGAAAAATTAAGACAGACACGTTATTTCATGGCGGGTCGGAAGTATAGGCCTATTTCAGGCAAACCATCGTCAGCTTCCGTCTTTATTTAACAAAGGATTCTACATGAATGAGATTCACAAAAACCTAAAAAAATGAATAAAAATAACGTATGTTCACTGAAAAGAAAAAATTAAAAATTAAGAAAAATACATCTGTTTGGCAAACATATACACATATTCATACACAATCATATTTACACACAACATATGACACAAACCCTGATGACACGCAACATATGACAAAAAACAGATGACACGCATAGCGGCCAATGTCAACATTTAGGTTGCAAACTCGTGGATTTGAAATGTAAAGAAAGTGGGTTAGATGAGAAAGAAATAGTGAAAAAGAAAAATGAAAAAAAGAGAGGGAGAGAGAGGTAGAGCTTTAAATTTTTAATTAACCTAATTATTCTATTTAAGTTTAGCTGTTTAAACTTAATTATTAAATTTAAAATAAATTTCCATATTACTAGAAATTGGAATTTTTATTTAAAAAACTAAAAAAATTAAGCAATTATCTGTCTTAATTTTTCTTATATATATATATATATATGATACTATATATAATTAACATATACTCGGGCAGAAATCTTTGTTTCAAACATTCATTAAATATGAATGATAAGGAAGATTTAATTCATTTATACTAAGTTTATCTAGCATCCTAACATATTCCTGTTTTGTTGGAGATGAGAAATTATATATATATATATATATATAAACACACAAAGCAACTTAAAATGAGATATTTTAGAATTTCTTTAAACTAAAAAAAATAAAATTCCTTTAACTACAGTGTAATTGCTTTTGACAAAAATAAAGCATTTAACTATAAAAAAATTGTTATACAACAGTATCATATTTTGTTTTCATCAATAAAATCACCACCTGCCTTAATTATTGCTTTACGAATTCTTGGCATTTCTTAGAAATTTTTTTGAAAATATGTAGATGGTAGATACTCCACCAAGCATTCTTCAAGCACTAAAATAGCTCACTCTTTAGGTATTCTCTTCAAATTCTGTCCAGTTTATTGCATACTAATTCAACTGGAGATAGGTCAGGAGAATGATGTAGCCAAGTCATCATTTAAAAAAAACTGTTTTGTATCATTGCCTTATTGAAAGGAGAGATTTTTTTCAGTTATAATTTTTTTTAAGAATTCCCTTAATCTGAATCAAATCTCCAGCCTTCTCTCCTCTCCACCCCCGTGCTATAACAGACCCACCATCATGTTTAACTATTGGAACCCCACATTCATCAGTCTTTCTCAAAGATTCATTTCTTACGACCAAAATTTAAAATGTGGACTAGTCTGTCTATAATACACTTTGTCAAGCTTTCTACATTCAATTCTCTTGACTTTTTTAGCACCTAACAGTTTTCTCTTTTAAGTACATGTCAATTTTATGAAGTTAATTTTTTTAGTCCATTATTCCAAGTGTAGTTTGGGCCATCAATGACCACTCACTATCACACTGTTCTGGCTGGTTCGTTGTCATTAAGGCTTCTGTAACTTATCTTTTTTACAGCTAGGGGTGCTGACTCTATACAAATTGTTCATCTTCTGGGCAAAGTGATCTACATCAAGGCTGGTTTTTAATTCAGAGTTTTATCCTTCTCCTAGACCGGTTGCTACTCAAGGCTATGGAACCCTCTCTATGTCCTGATATTTACCAATAAGTGGGGGCAGAAGAGATAGATTCATGCCTTTCCCAAGAGTATTAGCACATTAGTGAATGCAATGAACTCGACTGTAATTTGAACTCATCTCTCCGATTCCTCAATCCATTACTCTACGATATCTCTTAATAAGCACGCACAATAATAAGGAAGAAGAGTTGGATTCATACTTTTCTCAAGGGTATTACTATGTATATGATGAAGTTGACTGGGATTTACATTCAGCTAATTACTCAGTCCAAGCCGCTATCCATTACTTTACCATGACTCCTATTAAGCACACATAAGAAATCCAGATGAAGGACGATCAAGTGATAATAACAACAAACATGAGGACATTAGTCTGAATGTAAATAACGATCACTCCTCATGCCAGAAATCCAGACAGAAGGCAATAAGGTGATAATAAAAACAAACATGAGGACATTAGTGCTAATGTAAAACATGATAACTTTTCATCCCAGAAATCCAGACAGAGGAGGATCAAGTGATAATAACAAAGATGAGGACATTACTCTCAACATAAACAGCAATAACTTTTCATCCCAGAAATCCAGACAGAGGACGATCAAGTGATAATAACAAAGATGAGGACATTACTCTCAACGTAAATAGCAATAACTTTTCATCCCAGAAATCCAGACAGAGGAGGATCAAGTGATAATAACAAAGATGAGGACATTACTCTCAACATAAACAGCAATAACTTTTCATCCCAGAAATCCAGACAGAGGACGATCAAGTGATAATAACAAAGATGAGGACATTACTCTCAACATAAATAGCAATAACTTTTCATCCCAGAAATCCAGACAGAGGACGATCAAGTGATAATAACAAAGATGAGGACATTACTATCAACGTAAATAGCAATAACTTTTCATCCCAGAAATCCAGACAGAGGACGATCAAGTGATAATAACAAAGATGAGGACATTACTCTCAACGTAAATAGCAATAACTTTTCATCCCAGAAATCCAGACAGAGGAAGATCAAGTGATAATAACAAAGATGAGGACATTACTCTCAACGTAAATAGCAATAACTTTTCATCCCAGAAATCCAGACAGAGGAAGATCAAGTGATAATAACAAAGATGAGGACATTACTCTCAACATAAATAGCAATAACTTTTCATCCCAGAAATCCAGACAGAGGAAGATCAAGTGATAATAACAAAGATGAGGACATTACTCTGAACATAAATAGCAATAACTTTTCATCCCAGAAATCCAGACAGAGGAAGATCAAGTGATAATAACAAAGATGAGAACATTACTCTCAACATAAATAGCAATAACTTTTCATCCCAGAAATCCAGACAGAGGAAGATCAAGTGATAATAACAAAGATGAGGACATTACTCTCAACATAAATAGCAATAACTTTTCATCCCAGAAATCCAGACAGAGGAAGATCAAGTGATAATAACAAAGATGAGGACATTACTCTCAACGTAAAAAGCAATAACTTTTCATCCCAGAAATCCAGACAGAGGATGATCAAGTGATAATAACAAAGATGAGGACATTACTCTCAACATAAATAGCCATAAATTTTCATCCCAGAAATCCAGACAGAGGACGATCAAGTGATAATAACAAAGATGAGGACATTACTCTCAACGTAAATAGCAATAACTTTTCATCCCAGAAATCCAGACAGAGGACGATCAAGTGATAATAACAAAGATGAGGACATTACTCTCAACATAAATAGCAATAACTTTTCATCCCAGAAATCCAGACAGAGGACGATCAAGTGATAATAACAAAGATGAGGACATTACTCTCAACGTAAATAGCAATAACTTTTCATCCCAGAAATCCAGACAGAGGAAGATCAAGTGATAATAACAAAGATGAGGACATTACTCTCAACGTAAATAGCAATAACTTTTCATCCCAGAAATCCAGACAGAGGAAGATCAAGTGATAATAACAAAGATGAGGACATTACTCTTAACGTAAATAGCAATAACTTTTCATCCCAGAAATCCAGACAGAGGACGAGCAAGTGATAATAACAAAGATGAGGACATTACTCTCAATGTAAATAGCAATAACTTCTCATCCCTGAAATTCAGACAGGTGATCACGTTATAATAGCAACAAAGATGAGGATATTACCTGGGAGAGGAGAACATAGGTGGGGAAAGAAGGTAAAGACATGTGAAACTTGCTAAGAATAAGATAGTTTGTGACAACCAGCATTTTCCTCTTGTTACCTCAAATAACAGCATTAATGCCATAATAACATTTCAGTCAATATCTTCTACAATTCTTTATAATTCCAGATTCATTCAAAAATAATTATTTACACTGCTCACATCTTTTTTATTTAAAATTTTGCTGACTAAAATCCCTATCCTTGTTGTTATGGTAGCCTTTCTATCACTGTTTCTAAAATGTTATAGCCACCCTGGCCCAAAAATGTCATAGTTGTCCTGGTTTTAAAAAATGGCGTTCATTTTTTTTCCAAACAACATCCCCCCTACCCAAGGATGACTACAACATTTTTCATCCAGGATGACTACTACTTCCCTTAAGAAACAATTGAGAAAGTTGAACCCGGGAGAAAAACAATCATTCCTTTTAAAAATTTTATAACATGTAGAAATAGCCTGAAGAAGGTCACAGAACCCGAAACACGTGCAGCAAAATAAACAAAATAAAATCCATGTAATAAAAAAGCAGTGTTGTTTTTCCTCTTTTTCATCTATATATATATATATATATATATATATATATATTGTAAAAGTCTTCTAGCACAACTAGCCAGTAATCAACTAGAATGGAATTTGAATCTAACTGACCAAAAAACCACCAGGGCAAATTGGTAGGTGGTTTAAATAATAACCTGGGAGATTCCATTCTGCTACAGGCAAGTCCATTCTATAAGTATTGATTGGCTGATAATTTCAGTGTGTATATTGAGCTCCATAAATATTGAGCACAATATCCACACTCTTGAATATTTACCTTCCTGGGGCACCTCGAGGTGGTGTAATGGTTAGCAAGCTTGTCTCGCTAGAACTATTGCAATTAAGCAGTGAGTTCGATCCTCACTGGGTGCCCCATACTTTTGGCCTTGTGCCACATCTAAGCTGCGCTTAGTAAATTACTATATTCACCTGCAGGGAGACAAAAGGAGACAGCCATATTGAAAGGTAAGTTTATTTGACTTCTACATCTCTCTCTCCTCTCCCCACTGCGGGAGCATAGTGGCTGCTGGGGGGGAATCAGTTCCTTATCGCCTGGTCGATTATATTGGAGTAGTCGGGATAGAGCCCTTGGGATCCTAGTTTGTGATAACTGTGACTGAGTAGGGCTTCGGGATACCAGGTCACTTTGCAAAGTAATGCTGCCATTTCCAGATTTCTCATCAGGTTGATGTGGCCTACATATATCTGTGATTTGGGATAGGGGTCTTGACTGTAGGTGCCTCAAGTTTCCTCAGAAATCTTTCCACGGTTGAAAGGTAAGTTTATTTGACTTCTACATTATATATATATATATATATATATATATATATATTTAATAAAAAAGACTAAAAGGAAAACTGTACTTATTGGATGTGTTTTGTCCATTGAGGGATTATATCAAGGCAATGTGATTATTATTATTATTATTATATATATATAATTGCCATGATAAATTTTGTTAGAGGACAAAATGTATCAGCTAAGCATAGTTGTTCCATGTTTCTTTGGAAAATTTTGTTTCTCCTACGGATACACGCTATCTGAAAATATTTACGTGTGTGTGTGTATATATATATATATATATATATATATATATATATATATATTCAGTAATGAATTTGAACTCTTGGTTGGCTATTGACATGTGTTGACATTGTATATAACATACTAAAGTTCACCTCCCTCTACCGAGCACACATAGCTCAGAGGTAGAATCGCTGACTGATGTCAATTCACCCGGGTTTCAATCCTGGTTAGAAGCAATCGGATGCTTAACCATATTGATGAGCTGTGATACAGCAAAACAGATCTGTCTGCGGATGACTATATATATTAACAAAAAAGATGCCTATTGTCTTATGTTGATGATACGACTCAGTTTCATGTGTTATACTATCATCTGGTGCATATGATTGAGTTTGTCACATGAACCTAACAATTGCATAATATATGAAACTCTGAGTCATGCCATCAATATAAGACAATATTTATATATATATATATATATATATATATATATATATATATATATATATAAAATAGCTCTGTTCATACTACATTGAGCAATGTTTTATTAACACCTGAATGATAATATTATACATGAGTGTACCCTCATATGTATATTTATTAACTCACGTAACAATATGTGTTGAGTTGTAATAATATTTAGCACCAAAGTTGTTCTTTTTTTTTTTGTGGTTTTACTGATAAAATGTATTTTGGCAAGTATGTTTTTTATTAAAGTGCTAAATGTTAGGGTAGAGATAGAGTGTTGATAAGTGCAAAGAGTTTGTCACTTTAACTGAGCAGATTTATACTAACTTGAAGTTTTGTGAGGACACCATTATGTTATAAACCATTTGTCAGGCCTATTTGCCCTATACATATATATATATTTTTTTTTTTTCCCACTTATAAAATGTTCAGAATTTATGATCCAATGATCATTTCTGTGAATTAAATTTGCCTCTTTAGCAATCTTTAATATTATGGAAAAATTAAATTGGCTCTTAATAAATGATTTTATCCCCATTAAGCCCTCTTGGATGGATAACTTTTAACATTTAATTGTGACAATAATTATTAATAGGATCCATGTAATATTACCATCAAGTCACTTCCTTTTGGATTAAAAAAGAAAAAAAATCTATCCATATATATGCTTGTGTGTGTGTGTGTGTGTGTGTATATATATATATATATATATATAGGGCAGCATTTGCTTGACAGTCATGATTGTGCCTCTGATTAAGACACTGGTTTACAATTTTACACAGTGCCCGCTCAGTGTACCATCTCTGAGTCCTTGAGACTGTATTTATAAAAATCTACCAGCCTAGCCTGGTAAGACAGAAGGAGCATTTTATCCTCTCCTTATGCTTGTTAGGGGGGGGGACTGTGAGTATCATTTTTTTCTCTTATACTCTTGTGGAGCTTGCTATTTTCACCATCACTTTGAATTTTAATTATCTGTAATTAAAGT
>JBBBDQ010001815.1:510000-686064 GCA_037127315.1 Ascarosepion bandense
ACCACCTAGTTGAAGTATAAAACACAGGTGGGCTCTGTGGGTGTTGAACAAACATAAGCATGCCTGAGCAGGTGCCTGCAATGGGAATTAGTCAGCTCCCCTGGTAGATGGGTATTCTTGAGTACAAGTGGCCAGCCATTATATATATATATATATATATATATATCCGAGTGGGTACAGAACGAAGAAATAATTTTTTCCGTCCAAAACATTAATTTATAACAGTGCTCAATATATGACGTATAGAGCTGTGAATATTTATTATAAATTATGTTTTAAAACATGTACACTATTTTTTAATATATGTCCTCGACAATCATGTTTGTTTCAATGTTGGGTATGTTTCTTCGGGAGTAAAAGCAAAACTGAATTCATCTGCTCCCTATATTTGGTTCATTGTTGTGGGAGGGTGGTTGGGGTTATTGATAATGAAGGGAATGTGTCTTCTAGACTTTTGAAGAGCCTGGCGTGTAAGTGCTATATTGTTGATTAATGGTATTATCTGTTGGAGTGTATGATTTTATCTGTCGGGTATATCTTTTGGTTAGAATTTCGCAGAGATTGGTGTGTGTGTGTGGGGTTGGGTTTATTACTCGGTCAGTTTTGTGAGTGCGATTGGGGACTTGTCTTGTTTGGTGACCTTAAGAAATTTTAGGTGTCTTGCTTAGGTAGCTCTTGATTTATTTGTGTCTGTTGCTACCAGACAAATTTTATTTATTCTCTTTCATTTAGTGGTGAGGCTGTTTTTCTTAGGGTTCCTTATATAGACGTGATAGAGTTGGGTGCTTTTTCTTTTTAATTTTGATTTTTTCAGTATGGCATATTTTGTATTTTATTTTAGTTTTTTATATTTTTTTATTTTAGCGGGATCGGGGTGTTTATTCATGTATTATTGTATTTAGGCAAATTTGTTTCTAAAAAGTCTAAACTTGCATTCTTTCAGAAGTAAATGCAAATTTCTATTTTGTCAGCTTTTATAATGTTTCTAAATTTGTATATTTAATCTTCATATTGAATTTAGAAGATCGATTTTTTCCTTTTAATTTTTTTGATTCTTTTTTAATTTAGGAGCTATTTTTTTAATTTGGGCATAAATTTTTTCTTCTGGAATATTAAACTTTGTTGTAGACTTTAGTAATTTGATCTATTTAAGTGTGGATTGTTTTGTATTTAGGTGAGGTTATTTATAAAAAATAAAAAATTGTATTTTTTAGAGGGCAAATGTAAATTTGTATTTTATCAGTTTTTTATAATTTATCTAAATTTGTATATTTTTTAATCTTGATTTTGAATTTAGAGGATCGATTTGTTTTCTTTTAATTTGTAATTATTCCTAGATTATAGTTTGGGAGCCTGTTTACGTCTTTTAATTTTACATTTTATTTATTTAGATGTTGTTGTGGGTATTAGATCTTACTTTCAGGATTTATCAGATCGATTTTTCTGTAGCATTTTTAGTCTTTTATAACAAGAATATCTAGTCAAACTCCTACTATTTCCTAGCATGATTGTAGGGTTAGGTCCCTAATGTGTTTACAGTTTACTGTGGTTTTGTGCCTCTGGTTTAAAAGCTTGTTACTATTTATATATTTAAGGATCTCTATTTTTTCTTGAAGGTAGAGAAAACATGGTTCTTTTATAGATTTTGCTGTTCTTGCTTGTTTGAGGATTTTCCATTTAACCTGAGGTGTTTTATTTTCGTTTTCTAATTTCCAAAAGTATTTGGAGAGAGATGTCATGTTTTGTTTTTCTTTGTTATTGAAGGATGAGAGGTGATTGTAAAAGCACTTTTTAAATACGTTCATGGTATTCCCAATATATATTTTTTCCTCTTTAGGATTTTCTATGGATGAGATCGAACACATATATATCTCAGATTTTGTCAGACATTTATTGGTCATGGGGCATTGATTGGGGTTTCTACAGTTACAGAGGTTGTTGTCACTGGACAGACTTGTATGAGTGTTGGATTTAATTTTGCTGTGTAGTTTTAATATTTTGGTGTTATGCATTTTTATTATTTTTTCTAGATTATTGGAACAGCTATAACTTAATTTTATGGTATTTTTATTGCAGATTTTGCTCAGAAGGTTATTTTTGGGAAGTGCTTTTCTATTAATTTAAGGAATTTATGCCTCATCTTGAAGTTAACTGATTGATTGAAGGGAGGGTTATACCATATGATTTTTCTGTTTCTATTCTTGCTTTTTGGACTTTTGAATTTTTCTACAAAGCTGGTTTTTCATGATTTATACCCACTTTCCTTAAGGATTTTATTATAAATTACCTTGTGCTTATCAAATATTTCTTTACTGGATGAGTGTGTGTTAATGCGACATTCTACCGATGATGGGATGTGCTTAATTATGGATGGTGGGTGATTAGAGTTGGGGTTTATATATATTGGGTTGGCATTGTTTTTCATGTAAGGTTTGAATGTGTTCAATACTAGGTCTAATGTTATGTCAAGGAAGTCTACTTGTTTAATATTGTGATTAATCACTACATTAAGGCCAAAAGATTTGAAGACTCTATGGATTAGTTTTCTGGTTTTATCAACCTTACCTCCAGTAGATTTATCAATTATCATTAGTCCGTCGTCCCTATATAGTCCATTTTGATTTCGATATATATATATATGTGTGTGTGTATATATATATATACACACATACACACACACACACATATTTATTATAAATTATGTTTTAGAACATGTACATAATTTTTTCTATATATGTCCTCTTCTCTACAATCATATGGTTGTTTCAGTGTTTGGACTCAAACACCTCATCGGGAGAAGTAAAGAGTAAGAGTTTAGAATCATTCTCTGTTTATATTTGGCTCGTTGTTGTCATGGGGGTTGATTGGGGTTATTGATAATTAAGTGAATGTGTCTTTTATTTTGACCGTTAGACTTTTGAAGAACCTGGTGTGTAAGTGTGAAATTGTTGATTAATGGTATTATCTGTTGGAATGTATGTTTTATTGGTTGGGTATATCTTTTGGTTAGAAATTCTAAGAGAGCGGGTGTGGAGTGGTCAGTTTTATGATTGGCTATCATTTAATTGATTTATGTCTGTTGTTATGACCTAATTCATGTATTTACTTTGATCCTGCAGCTAGGTTTTCACTTTGGGGTTTCTTAGATAGATATGATAGGGGTGGGGCGTTTTTTTCTTTCCAATTTTAATTTTTTCAGTATGAAATAATTTTTATTTTATAGGGTTTTTTTAAAATATATTTTTTATTTTATATTCAAGTTTGGAGTATTATTTTATTTAGGTGAAGTTATTTCAAGAAATCTAAACTTGTATTTTTTAGGAAGTAAATGCAAATTAGTATTTTATCTGTTTTTTATATAAAGTTGTATGTTTAATCTTAATTTTAAGTTTAGAGGATCAGTTTTTTCTTTTAATTTTTTATATTTTTTTTTTCTGTAAATTATCGTTTGGAATCCTATTTATTTCTTTTAATTTTTTATATATTTTATTTATTTAGATATTTTTGCGGGTATTAGATCTGACTTTAAGGATTTATTAGACGATTTTTGTCTATAGCATTTTTGATCTTTTATAATAAAGATATCTATTCAAATTTCCAGTATTTTTTAGTGTGATTGTAGGGTTAGATCTTACATGTGCTTACAGTTTATTTTTGTGTATGATATAATTATTCTGAAGTAGTATATTTAATCTTGATTTTGAATATATGAATTTTGATTCTTTTTCGAGTTTGGGAGCCATTTGTTTAATTTTGATTTTTCCAGTACAGAATATTTTTGTATTTAAGTAAGGTTATTGCGTGAAGTAAGGTTATATTGGTGTAGGCTTTAGTGATAGTTTGGGAGTTTTTTTATCTCTTTAATTTTATGTTTTATTTATTTAGATGTTTTTGTGGGTATTAGACCTTCCTTTGAGGATTTATTGGATCGATTTTTTTCTAAAGCATTTTTAATCTTTTATAATAAGAATATCTAATCAAACTCTTAGTATTTCTTAGCATGATTGTAGGGTTAGGTTAATGTGCTTGCAGATTACTGTGGTTTGGTGTCTCTGATTTAAGAGCTTGTTACTATTTATATATTTAAGTTTCTCTATTTTTTCTTGAAGGCAAAGAAAGCATGGTTCTTTTATAGATTTTGCTGTTCTTGCTTTTTTGAGGATTTTCCATTTGACCTTAGGTGTTTTATTTTCGTCTTTTAATTTCCAAAAGTATTTGGAGAGAGATGTCATGTTTTGTTTTTCTTTGTTATTGAAGGATGAGAGGTGATTGTAAAAACTATATATATATATATATATATATATATATCATAGTACACTTGGCATGTAATCCAGGTAAATTCCAAAAGAGACGAACTCGAGAGAACTCAATGTTAAATTCATTTATTTAATTTAACAGAGTAATATATATATATATTAATTGTTTAATTACTTAGTTTCTGGTCATAATAAGATTAGACCAGTGCACATTTGTATTAAAAAGTGTTCAATACAATTATATTGTAGAACTTTTGAATATTTTTCATTTGTAAACGAGTTATTACATGACCTAGGTTTCTAACATGAGTGGTGTCTTCAGACAATTTTCGATAACTGATTTTACTGTTCACGTTTTTCTTAAAAACGCTCACGTTTTTTATGAACACTCACGTGGCAGGGAATTTTTGAATGAGCAATTTTTAAAATTACAAGAAATCGTAATGTTTTCATCCATGGTTGTATGAACCTAAGAGGTATTTTTTAGTATGGTTACATTTAGTCAGGATGTGCGTTGTGGTACAGTGGATACCGGCTCGGAACGAGAAAGCGGGGAGCCGAGTTCGAATTCCAGTTGGATCCATTGTATTCACTTACGCGCAAATACCCTTGGGGAAGGTATTAATCCGCCCATTCCTTCCAGTTATGGGTTAAATAGCAGGACAGATTGGGTTCTATAGCCTTGGTCGGCAACCAGTCTACCGCAGAAAGCAATGGCAACCTACTGCGGGATAATTTCTGCCCAGTCAGTCATGTCTCTTTCGAGACATGATCGCCCAAGCGTGTATCGCGTATGGCACTTAACTGACTGACATTTAGTCACAATTTCCGTTCTTTCATTCAATAGTTAGTTTTTGTTTTGGAATAGCATAATCTTTAACTTTTCTTCCTGGCACAGTCTACATATTTTTCCACCATTGTAAGGCTTGGCTGTTTTTACTATACTCCACATTATGTCTGGGTTTTTTCCATATTTTGATTTTAATTTCCACATGTGGCTAGCCAATTTTGTACAGTTTTTTTTTAAAAATAAATGTCCACTTCAAGGACTCTACAATACAAAAGAAGTCATTTACAAGGCAAAGGTACATGAGTTAAATGGCCAAAATAAAATATATTTGGGTTCAACCAAAGACACCTTTAAGACCAGGTGGTTCAATCACAAGTTTACATTCAAAATAGAAAACTTAAAAAAACAGTACAAAATTGGCAAAGGAGAATCTATAAGGTGATCAGTTTAGACCTGGAAGCTACAACCACTTTCCCACCAGCAAGATGTGGCTTCCTTCTGTCTTTTCTACAAATATTTTCATGGCTTCTGCTCTGACAAACTTATGTCATTGGTGCTCCCTCCACAAGAATTTAATCTAGCAACCAGACTGGCAATAAGGTTCCACCCTTTTCCAGTTAAATCTCCCAAATGCAGCCGATAAACTTCCCACCTGTGGAACTTCCTTCTGTATACTTGCTTTCCTGACAGCTACAACCTCCAGCAATTTAAATGCAATGTCAATTCCCATCTCTTATCCACATGTCTCCAGTCCTTCCCTCACTTTTGTTTACATCACCTCATGTATATTGTTCTTTTTCTTTCTCTCTACCTTTGCAACTGTCTTCACTTCTGTGTTCACATCCTTCTTTTGCCCTTTCTCTGACACCCCTGTAACTGGTTCTTTCTCTACACTCTCTTCCTGCCTAAACTTTTACTCTTTTTTGTAGTTGACTGCACATCAGTGGTGGTACTGCCTTGCTTGGATTGAAATGTTTCAAAAAAAAAAAAAAAATTTCTTACAGTTGAATGGAAAATATTAACAAAAGCTAGAACATATAAATTGTTACATGAAATATGTTTCCTTTGCTTAACAAGAAAAAGTCTATGTAATAAAATTCCCCAAAACTGACTTATTGAACCAACGTAATGAAATCACTAACTTTTGCAACCATACACTCTTCTTTACCCTTGAATATCTTGAATATATCTGAAATTATCTGAAATTTATCTCAATATTTTCACTATTTGCTCATTCTATAACTTAAAAAAAATTAGCTTATTGAAATAGCAATTATTTTAATTACTATTATTCTTTTATTTGTAATTATGAACAAGTCCCTTTAAGAATTTATCTTTATTCATATTTTAATCTTATTTTATCATTATTCATATCTGCTATGTTGGTTTGGTTTTCGTTTACTTATATTTACTTTATTTTAGGTTTTTTTATCTTTTCCAATTTTTGAATTTTTCTTTGCTAGTCTTAACTCATCTTATGGCCTGACCTCTTTATTTTTCATGTTTTTTATTTTATTTTTTTTAAATATCTTTATCCATGTATATTACCAAATAAATTAAACACATTTTACTGCCTGATGAAGTTTTGACACTGAAACTTTATAGATATTGAGTTGCAGTATACTATTATTGTAATATTAATACTTTTGTATTGAGCACTTTTTAAAAGTAAATACCTAACTGTGGAATATACTTCCATTAGTAACCATTACTATATATATATATATATATATATATATATATATTATATATTATTATATTCGTAATAAAAATTTATCGTGAAATAATCAGGCCGGTAGATATAAATATAAAATACTGTTTAATTAAAAGCAGAATATCTACTTAAATACGAGTATCGGTAAAAATAATGTTCAAAATAATTCATTACAAATTGTCAGTTGCTTATAACCAAGTTTCGTTAAAATTCGTTAATCTCCGTAACATGTTTTTATATATATATGTGTGTGTGTGTGTGTGTGTGTGTGTGATATTCCAGGTAATAATTGGGTTAAAGTACTGATTTATCCATATATTATTGGAAATTAACAAGAACCCAATACCTGGAATATTGGAGCTAAATCCAAACCTTACAATGGAAAATGAGATAGATGTAATCTATGCCTTTTAGAAAAACTTGTCATCTTAAACCATATTAATAATCTGAATTTGCTTAACAAAAAAAGTGATTTAATGATCACATGCTGCCATAGAAAAAACAAAAATACTTAGATTCTTATATAAAGATTGATATAGATTCCTTTATGTGTTTGTCCCTTTCTTTACCTCTTTCTTACTTACCTCCTCCCTTTCTTTCTTCCCCTACAATATTACTTATAACAGTTATGAATTAAACCCCTTTAATTTTTGCTCCCTGCACTGTTTAATTTTAATTCTAAATTTTACTTTGGAATTTGAATTTTTATTTTATTTTTATTAAAATTTTATTTTTTATCTACATGTAATATAAGAATATTTAAGTTTTTAAGTTTTGTGATTTATGCCCCTTTGATTTCTTCTCCCTGCATTTTTAATATTTTCATTTATTATTTTAATTAAATTTTAACCTTAAATTTTAATTTTTATGTGCATGTAATCTTAGAATATTTAAATTTTTAATCTTGTCATTAAAAAAGCAGTAACTTTATAAGATTTAATTCCCATGAACATCGAGTGAACTTAAATTCAAATCTATTAAACTGTCAGTTTGAAATATGCACCTGATGATTGCATAACACATGAAACTCTGAGTCATGCCATAGTATATTTATTAATTATATACATAATACAGCTCTGTTCATACATTGAACATTGTTTCAATAACAACTGAATAATAATACTATACATATGTGCACCTTCATATGTATACTTATTAATATATATATATATATATATAAAACCCTATTTTTAGATGGTTGGTATTAATTTTAAGTGATTTTTGAAATGAGAAGAGATTTCTCTAAAATTGGAGAACACTATTTTTGTCGGGTAAAGTAGAAAAAACAGGTGCAGAGTACAATGAGTGCAAAATTATTTTTAAGTGAATTTACCAAAGCAATTCTAGTCAAAATATTTGTCAATATGTTTTGATGATATATGACCCTAAGTCAAAATACAACCTTAAGAATTTCCTGTATACTGGATTATCAAGACAGTTGATAAAAACATGCAGATAATAACAAGGAGTGAGTTCTTCTTCCCTTCTATTGGAAGTTGAAATGGTAAAATGTAATTGTTTTCATTTCAAGCTGGTAAAAGTTATACAGTGAAAGAAATGGAAACCCAATGCATCACTTTCCTACCCCAGTCTGGGTGCCTGCTTAACAAAACCAGAGTGCAAGATGAAATTAGTTAGTTCAGCTGCTGTGTTTTGGGGCGAGAGGTTGGAAGGAGATTTGAATGGTGGATTGAATAATATGGTCACACTGAAATGGACCAACTGCTAAAAAACAAGACAGGGGAGAGAGATATTGCAAGAGATGGTCAGTCCAAATTCAACCAACTGGAAGTAGGATAAACCATCATCCTATAAAAATAATATAACATGAATATTATCATGCTACTGGTATTTCTTTTTTGCTACTTACTTTGACTTGCTTGTAATCTTGTAATTATTCGATATATATATATAAATATATGTAAATCTACACTGTATCATTCTAGTCTTAAATCTGATTTTCGTTATATACTAATCCCTCACACGTCTGGACCAGACTCGTCAAGTGGTAATAAGCAGTCCTGCTTTGACAAATCCGAGATCAACAACACAACATGAGTGGAATCAGCCAAAAATCAGTGAGGTTGACTGGATGCAGCCAGGGGTTGTGTTATATATATATATACACACACACTTAAGGATCAATTGTGAGAAATGACAAACTATAAAAAAAAAGTTTTAATGATATTGCTTAAAAGCAGAAAGAGAGGATGGAGTACTGCTGCCATTTATGGTCAGGTGCCCCTGCCGTTCTCCTCAGTGTTCTTGACAAGCTCCAAAGAAGAGTCTGTAATGTGATAGGTACTGATCTGGCGACTCGTCTGCAGCCACTTTCCCATCGTCGAAATGTGGCCTCCCTCTGTCTCTTCTATAAATACTTTCATGGCTTCTGCTCGGATGAGCTTAAGTCACTGATGCCTCCTCAACAGGTGTTTACCCGTTCAACCAGACTGGCAACTGGGTCCCACCCATTCACAGTCAGGTTAGCCAAACGCAGACGACAATTCTACTCCTGCAGCTTCCTCTCTCGCACTTCCCGCCTGTGGAACTCACTCCCGTATTCTTGCTTTCCTGACGGCTTCGACCTCCAGAAATTTAAAAGCAAAGTTAATACTCACCTACTAACCACTGGCCTCTAGCTCTCTCCCCTCCCCTGTATAACCTTCCCTTTCTCTCCGCCCATGTACCTGTCATTGCACCTGCTTTCTCAGCTTTCTATTGTTCCTTTCTAACTAGCTTGTACTCCTCACTCTTTTCTAATTAATCTTTTTACATTTATGTAACCCCCTGCACATCAGTGGCGTTTCTGCCTTGCTCGGGGTGAAATGATTAAAAAAAAAAAAAAAAAAAATATTAAAGAAGATCAAAAGATTTAATAAAACAAAAAAAAAACCCGAGGCAAGCCTTTTGTTTGACAAAATTAGTCATGAGTATATGTTGGAAGAAGATGATTAAAATTCAAGAACATTTTGGTAAAATTTAGATGATGTTCAGAAAATAGGGGAAAAAATCTCCATCACAAGACTTCATCAAGAGACCCAAATAATTCTAACTGAAGCTTGAGATCCCTTTGTTTGCACAGATGAAAGGTGGGTTTGACAATAAAGCCACCAGAACAGTAGGGTGGAATGCAAACAACCCCTGTGCAAAATAGAAAATTGCTGTGCAGAATAAGTCGCCACATTCCTTTATAGACAACTTCACCAATGGCAGATTTGGGTGCCTGTGAACACTCAGAAGTAGGGCGGTGCTCACTAGTAGAACAGGGTACATATTGTGACATGCAAACCTCCAATCTTTGGATTGTCCAGCCTATGCAGTCAGCACCACACTGGCATTTAAATTTGTAAACAACATTACCTAAATTTAAGATAGGCAGGACATCCTCACAAAATGAAGAAAAAGCAGATTGTGTGGAGCAAATAACACAAATAGTCAGAGCCCCAAAATTAAGAGAAATAATTGAAGATACCTTATCAATAATGAATTATCCATTAGGACCAATCAAAGGTACCTTCAAATTGACCGGGCATTTTAATGGCCCAAGCCTCTTATTCTCATCTACCCCAAAAGATTTAATTTTAGAATTGATTATCCTGGTGACAACTGGCAGAGGAAAACTTTTTTTTATAAGAATACTCCTATTGTTGTCAATCTCATGATCAAAAGCTGCACTAGAACAAATGATAAGTGTACGATGTGTTAGGGTTCTAATTAGATTGATCTTTTGGGACCTAGGAGCAAAAGTTTCCCAACTTAGATATAACCGCAAAAAAGTGGGTTTCCTATACAACAAAGTAACAAAAGAATGGTTAATTTTGGAAACCAAAACATCATGGAAGGGAAGTTGGTTGTTCTTTTCAACTTCCATAGTAAATTTAAGTGCTGGGTGCAAATCATTAAAAAAGTGAAAGAATGGTAAAGTTTCACTATGTGACAAAAACAAGCAAAAGTACCATCAACATAGCAAACATAAAATGCCAGTTTAGGGCACTTTTCAAATAATGTTATTTCAAAGAAGCCCACAAAAATATTCGCCAAAGTAGGACCAAAAGGAGAGCCCATAGAAATCCCGTCAATTTGGTGGTACATTGTACTGTTGAAACTAAATGAAACAGATTTAGTAGCCTATTCTATTAGCTTAATAAAGCTCTTTTAAGGAAAATAAGGAAAGCCCTATAGAAATAATCAGCACATATAAAAGGGAGATTGGTAAACAAACTACTGATATCAAAAGAAGCAAGATAATGAGAGCTTGCATCACAAGAAAAGTCTTGGATAGCTGTTGCAAAATAAAATGAGTTAGGGATACAACAAGTAGAATAATGTTGGAGGACTGGATCCAGAAAGTTAACCAACCATTTCACCAATTTATCCTGTGATGATCCAATCTGAATTTTGGGCAATCCATACATATTTCTGTTGTTGAGAACCAACTGAGTGAATAGCATCATCGACATACTTCAACAAAAATTTACTTTTGTACAATTGTAAAAAACCTTTTCTGGAGTTTGTTTCAGTACTCAAACTACTGTCGGTGTGGTGCTGACTACATAGACTGGACAATCCAAAGATTGGAGGTTCACATGTCACAATATGTATCCCATTCTATTTGCGAGCACCGCCCTACTTCTGAATGTTCACAGACACCTAACTCTGCCATTGGTGAACACATGTTATCTATAAAGGAATGCGGTGACTTATTCTGCAGAGCAAATTTTCTATTTTGCACAGAGGTTGTTCGCCATTCTACCTTATTGTTCTGGAGGCTTTAATAATATTGTCAAAACCTCCTTCTCTGTTAAAAAAAAGAGATCTCAAGCTTCAATAGGAATTATTTGGGTCTCTTGGTGAAGGTTTGTGATGACACGGATTCTTTCCCACTCTTTCTGAACATTACCTAAATTTTATCGGAATTTTCCTTAATTTTAATCATCTTCTTCCAACATATACTCATGACTAATTTTGTTGGATGAAAGGCTTGCCTCAGGTTTCTCTCTTTTTTTTTATAACTGATCTTTATTGATATTCCCCCTTTCTCTTTTTAAGCAATATCATTAAAAATTCAAATAAAAATAAAGAGAAAGAATCTTTATCTTTATTTTCTACTTACCTATATATAAACAAGAACTTGGCCCTCAGAAACAAAAGGAACTCGATATGTAAAGCCACAAATTTATTCGCCTGAAGAGAGTCAATCTTAGACTCAAAACATGTGTCGCATCACAAATACCATTATGGACATTTAAAATATCATAATATGCATAATATCTTTATACAACAATAAATATACACTTTAAACTAAATGTTCATGGCCTCTCACTTGCTATTTTTTTAAAATGTGGTAGTTGCCGATGAGATGTGAAATCTCTCTTAGGGATTTCATGTTGAAATGATCATTCAACAGTTTGGAACATCAAAATTTATTTTATTTTATAATTGGCTCTGTAATTTTAGTTACATTGAGCTATCCACCTGTATCATTTTTCATATTAAAATTAATATTAATTAGGATCAGGTCTTTGGGATTTACCTTCCTGCTTTTCCTTTTGGATTAAAGTTATTTTAAAAATACATATATATATATATCTAAACTTATTTATAAATGGAACTTTGTGTGTGTGTGTGTGTGTGTATATTTATTACCTATAGATTCTGAAACGGCTGACTCAATTTCCTTGAAAATTTACACAGTTGTACTTTAAGCGTCTGCGAGTGTTCTTAGCTAGGTTTTGTGTCGAGGTACACCCGCTAAATATAAAAAATCAGGTTATGGAAGGAGTGGTCCGATTTTAATCAAATTTAATACACTCAAAGACAAAGACATAAGAAACGATATTCAGAAGTTTCAAGGTTGCAGTTCTTACAATAGTGCAGAAAATCAATAATATATATATATATGTATAAAAGGCAAGATGTTTGTACGTGTGTCTGTTTATCTGTATGTCCTTTATACAAATCCACAATTTTTATTCGATTTTCACCAAACTTCACACAAATATTCTTTAGGCTGAGTTTGAGCTCCAAGACCAAGGATTAGTTTTCAAGCTTTCATTACAACCGAGCAATGCTGGGTTATACTGCTAGTATATATATATATATATATATATATATATATATATATACACACACATGATTGTCAATTTTATATTTAAACTAGCAGTATAGCCCGGCGTTGCTCGGGTGTAATGAAAGCTTTAAAACTAATCCATGGTTCTGGAGCTCAGACTCTTTCGACATTGGCATGAAAGACTAAAAAGTTTCCAGTTAAAGCGAAACCATAGACTGAAAGAAAAATGAATGAACGTAAGTCAAATTTTGATTTCCTGGTAATGATTTATATATATATATATTATTGATTTTATGCACTATTGTAAGAACTGCAACCTTGAAACTTCTAAATATCGTTTCTTATGCTTTTGTCTATGAGTGTATCAAATTTGATTAAAATCGGGCCACTCCTTCTATAAACCGATTATTTTGATTATTGATTTTTGATATTTATCGGGGGTACCTGGACACAAAACCTAGCTAAGAACACTTGCAGATGCTTATCGTCCAACTGTGTAAATTTTCAAGAAAATCGGTTCAACCATTTTGGAGTCTATAGGTAACGGATACACACACACACACACAGACAAAGTTCCATTTATAAATAAGTTTAGAAATTTTGTGTATGCAAAATGTTTGTTTTTCTTAACTGCACATCTATAATTTATCTATCTACAACATACTATAATATCGTTATAAAAGCTTATAAAAGAGAACTAAAATAACGGAAACATTATTAATATTAAAAAAGCTAACACACAATTATATCAACTATGAACACAGTCAGAATATGTTGACTATGTTTGGAAAATAAAACATTCTTAAAACTTTAGATACATACATAAAACAATCCATACATGTGGTTCAAAGTAAAAATAAAATCATCCTTGATAATGGTTAAAAGTATAGCCAAAAGCGCTCAGACATAGAAGACATTTGAACAATTTCTACATAATTTATGTTCAGAAAAGGAAAATTATAAGAACACAAGAAAAATTAAGTAAGAAACTTACCGCAGTGCAATGTCACCTGTTTTAATGAAACTTGTATAAAAAAAGGATTGCTACCCAAATACACAATTACACGCATACATACATATAAGAATAAATAAATCTACACCATATCATTGCGGTCTTAAATCTGATTTTCATTATATACTAATTCCTCACATGTCTGGACCAGACTCGTCAAGTGGTAATAAGCAGTCCTGCTTTGACGAATCCAAGATCAACAACACAACGTGGGTGGAATCAGCCAAAGGTCAGTGAGGTTGACTGGATGCAGCCAGGGATTGTGTTTTTTATATATATATATATATATATATATATATAGATGCACACACACTTAATGATTAACTGTTTTAATGAAACTTGTATAAAAAAGGGTTGCTACCCAAATACACAATCACACACACACACATTCATACATACATATAAGAATGTGCGGGAATTTAGAGAATAATCTACGAAAACACTTAAGTTTTCTTTTTCATATATCACAAATATTTTATTTATATTTAAGTCAGATTTGTCTAATTATCATTTACCTGAGAACATTTACCTGAGAACACGTGTTTTTCTTTACCCAGGCCAATTTAAATCTATTTAGTCTTTTCTCATAGATATTTCTATCACTGAAACATGGCAAAGTTGATAAGAATTCTTAACAAACATAGTTTGATTAGTTATTTCTTATTATTGGCAACTGGCTTCAAGCTTTACAACAATCAAAAATATGTAAAACCAAGGACATGGGATGCAAACCAATTTTAAAGCTCGTTGCATGGTATGAAGACAACATGATGGTGAAGTAGAAATAGCTCTAAGGGAAAAACAAGAAGTGCGTGTCACACAAAAATTGTAATAAAGATCTTTGAAAGATGTCAAAACTCACAATTCTTCTTCCATTTTGGAGAACAGGCTAAACTTACTCCAGATTAGGTAAAAAATACAATTTAAAAAAGAAAATACTGATGTATGTACCATGTATGTGGCATGGTAGGTCCCAGTTGTAAAACTCAGAGGTGGTGGGGGTTGGGCTAAAGAATGTAGTTGGCCAGAACAGATGCCATGGAAATAGTGATAAACCAGTGAGAGGATTATACAGGATGTTGCAACCAAATCCGACACTTGACAAAAAGAAAACGAAATAGGCAATAAAAACAAAAGTTGTATATGCAGAGACTCGACAGTTATTGCAGATCCACCTGTGGTTCTGCTTGTTGCTTGTCTGGTCCTGGATGAAATTCTTTTCATCAGAGAAGAACCTCAGCATTCTTTCAAAAGTGGCTGAGAGTCACCACTGAGATTTACGAGAAGGTGCTGAGGAGCGTGGTGAAGCCCTGGATGGATGAGATTGCCGCTGAACACCCCTATATCTTCTAGCAAGATTCCGCTCCTGCACAAACCCCACCACCTCTGAGTTTTACAACCCAGGCGTGGCTGCTCAAGAATATTTCTTACCACTGGTCGCCTAACTTGTGGCCGCCATCCTCACCCAACTGCAACCCCCTTGACTATTTCTCCTGGGGCGTAATCTAGGCCAAGACCAACAAGCATGCCCACAACACAGGTAACTTTCTGAAAGCTGCCATCTTGGAGGCGTCCACCATTATGGACAAGGACATGGTCGCCGAAGCATGTGACTTATTTCACGCCCACCTTGAGATGGTCATCCAGCCTTATTCAGGTGCTAGGAATTTCAAACCGAACCCTTTATGACAATCACTGGGGCATATGAAATCCATTGATTGTATAAAGATTTGAGGACATGTGGCCAAGGGGATATAGATGTTAGTTCCTAACTTGACTCTTAGAGTTGTGAGTTCAATACCAGTGGTGAACAATTAACTTGTAGGGTTAAGGGGAGATAACTCATGATTTCCAATCAAGGCTTTATGCAAGGAATGGAGTTCATATAACCCAGTGATTAAGGGTTCGATTTGAAACTCCTAACACCCAAATAAGGCAGGAGCGTTCAACAAAACGTTGTACAAATGGCAACAAAGATAGGGACAATAGTCCGAAAAATGTAAATACAACAATTTTATGACTTTAAATAAAGAATGATCGCAATTGTATATCTTCATCTGCAGATAAAAATGTCTCATTTTCAATAAAATGTATAGTTGGTAACTTAATATAAAAATGTACTGTTGGTATTTTACTATAAAAAATTATTTTTATCATTTCATAGTGCTTTCTAGAAGGAGAGAGGTACCACTCTGACTTTGGAACAACAGCAATTAGGGTGTGGTTCCATGCTTCTTTAAACATCCACTCTTCTGATTAGAAACCTTGCTGCATGATATTGTTTTTACAGAACAGTTTGCCTAGTACAAGGCCTGAAGGTCACTCAAAGTAGGGGTTATATTGAGGAATAGTTTGTATGAATCAAAAGATAATGGTTGACTCTAGACTTGAACAGGTCAAGAACAGCAAGATTAAGGAATCAACCTCTTGAGAAGCTGTTCTATATGGCCTTAGTTTATGGAAAGAAGCTGTTTGAATAGAACTAATTTCTCACTGATGGATTTGAATTTTGTTTAACGGCATATCAAGCACTGTGGGTTATTTAATGCCAAAAAGGTAGAGTTTTAATGTTTAGTTACAGTGAGAAGGTTAATTTAGTCAGATTTTAATGAAAATTTTTTTATTTTAGAAAACTGAAAATGTTTTTTAATTTTGTATTTAAAAATGTTTTGTTGAGAATAATTTTTTTTTCTTTCAAAAATGTATGATTTTCTATAAAAGTCTTTTTTTATGCTTTCATTGTTTTGATCCAAGTTTGGGGGTTAACTATTTGCCCATAACTGGGAACCTAACAGGTGCTACCACTCCGAGTCAGGGTGGACCCAAGAACAACAGCAATTAAGAGGTGGTTCCATGTTCCTCACAACCTCCCAAATCAGAGGCCTTGCTGCTGGATGCAGTTTATCATCATGCCCAGAACCTGTCAATGACAGAAGATGGAGAAAGTACAGGTGGTTTGCTATTATGTAAGTGGCATGGCAAGTCTTAGCCATGCAGGTAAGACCTGGTGAAACCAGGTGATGCAGTTCATCCAAGCACTTTCTAGCAACAGAGCAGTGAGAGACTTGCTACATCTCACCTGTGAGAGAGAGAGAGAGAGAGAGGGAGGGAGGGAGGGAGGGAGGTTGAAGGGTGGAAAATAGTTCTTCTTAAACAAATACTCAGAGACACTTCCCAACTTTATCAAGCAAGATCTGAACAACTCCTGCCCAGATATGGCAACAGTACTTTATTTTGGGCCTGACCTGGCTCTTATAAAGTTAGAGGAGAGTCAATCATTTTACCTGCACCTTTAGCGATGGATCATATATAGGAATTCCATTTAAGGTTAGGTGTAATAACAAGGCCCAAAATCTTCTCAAGGAACGGGGCCTCCTCAAGGGGACATCCATTCATCGTGACTGTTTTGAAGGCATTGAATCTAACCAGACAGCAGTTTTTTGTATCCTGGTCCTATGTACACCTGAGATCATCACTGTAAAGTTCATTCTGAACAAGGCCTGAGAGCCACTCAAAGTAGTGGGTTATATTAAAGATTAGTTTATATAGATAAAAGAGAAAGATTGTAGTGATCAGGGAAACATCCTCTTGGAAGTCTGTTCCACAGGGCAGTGATTTGTGAGAAGAAGCTGTTTGGGTGGAACTTACTTCTTGCCAATGAAATACAGAGGGTGGGGTTTGCTACTATGTAAATGGTATGGCAGACCCTAGCTGTAAAAGTTAAACCAAGGAATGGTAGTTTGTTTGAGAACTTTTCATGGAAGTAGTGATAGAGCAGTGACAGACTTGCCAAATTGCCGCTGTGAGAGAGAAGAAAATAATTATTCTCCAATAAGGACTTAGAGATGCATTTGAACTCATATCAAGCCTAAAAATTGAGGTCTGGGCATCTCCCACAAAAATCTGGCACAGTAATCCATTTTCATGTGTGTTGTGGTGCACTGGATATCAACTTGGAACGCGAAATCAGGGAGCCAAGTTCAAATTCAAGTTGAATTCCTTGCATTCACTTACACACAAATACCCTTGGGAAAGGTATTAATCTGTTTCTTTCCTTCAGTTATAGGTAAAATAATATATATAGGAGTTCTACTTGAGGTTGAGTGTGAGTTTGAGACCCAGTATCTTCTCAATGCACAAGGCCTCCTCAATCATTGTGGCTGGCAGTAATTCAGGGTATGGTTGGTGTTGATGGGATGTAACTAGTTTGGTTTTAGGAACATTGAATGTGTGCATGTGCATTGTGGTGCAATGGATATAGACTCGGAATGACAAATCAGGGTGCCGAGTTCGAATTCCAGTTAAATTCCTCGCATTCACTTACGCACAAGTACCCTTGAGAAAGGTATTAATCTGTCTCTTTCCTCCATTTATGGGTTAAATAATAGAATGAATTGGGTTCTATAGCCTTGGTTGGAAACCAGCTTACTGCAGAAAGCAATGGCAACCTATTACAGGATAATCTTCTGCCCAGTCAGTCATGTCACTTTTGAGAAATGATCGCCCAAAGAATGTATCACATATGGCACTCAACTGACTGAATGAAGATAATAGTTGGAAACACAAGTAAAGCTTCTACTGGGCAAAAAGTGAGAGATCTATCTTCTACTGTCCTTAAGTAATAAACTGATCCCCCACTAATTACTACTTATTAATACAATCTGTCTCTTCTCCCTTCAGCTATAATTTAAAGAGCAGGATAGAAAATCTGCCCGATCAGTCATGTCACTTTTGAGACATGATCGCCCAAGCATGTATCACGTATGGCACTTAACTGACTGAATCCAGTTTCAGCCTAATCTGGCTCTTATAAAGGTAGATGATAGCATGAGAAGTCAGGTACTTACTGGGGAAGTACAGTAAGCCAGGCATTTAACTTGCATCTTTAGCAATGGATAATATTTTGAAATTCTACTTGTTGGGTGTAATTTACTGTCATACCTTGAACTATTTTGTGAATTTAATTTCACGTTTGTTTGTAAATAATGATAAACATGCTCACAGGACATTTAAACAGAGACATTCTTATTGGGAATAATGTTTTTAAGAAAAGTTCTGTTTAAGTGAGATTCTTTTTCACCCAAGATTCAATCATCTCATAAATGATAAGACATTTCCAGTGCACACTACCCATTGAACACCCCGACCGGAGGAAACAAGCTTGATTAATAGTCCTAGAAAGTCTTTTGTGACCCTTGTTATCTTAACCATTGCTTTTTACTCCCTACATTTCTATCAGTCAATTAAATGCCATATGTGATACACACTTTGGCGATCATGTCTCGAAAAACAAATGACAGACATAACAAAATATTTTCCTGCACTAGGTTGCCATTACTTTCTGCAGGAGACTGGTTGCCAACCAAGCTAATAGAATTCAATCTGTCCTATTTAACCCATGGCTGGAGGGAGAAGTGATGGGTTTATAACTTTCCCAAGAGTATTTGCAATGAATTAAACTGGAATTTATATACATTACAAATCAAACTAATTACAACTAACGACTAAAGAATGGACATTTTTTTTGCAGAATATGATGTTATTCTGGGGTCATTTCTGTCCAAATCTGAATTTGTTTTGCTTATGCTCAAAAAACATTATATAAAATTCACTATTTTTTTATCCATAATTTATTAAAATTATTCAACTTTTTAACAAGACCCTCAATATCTTAGCTAAATTTATACGTTACAAATTAAAGTATGCACAACTGACAAAAGAATGAAACAAATTTTAAAGATTTTTACATCATTCCCAGGTCATTTTTTTCCCTAGGAATTTTGGTTTGTTCAAGTTAAGATTTGAAAAAAACAATATAAAATTAACCATTTTTTATCCATAATGTTTAATGTGTTAAAATTCAACTTTTTAACAAAATTCTCAAATTCATGTTAAAAATTGCTACAAAATTTAGTGAATTTATTTAAGATGGAATTTAATTTTTATTTCAACACATTGTATTTATTTTTTATATTTTAACTGAATTGTTCACTTATATTGCATATGATTAGTTACTGTATGTAATTATGTTACAATAAAATTTATGAATACCACTTTGTGAAAAGTGAGATGTAGTACAGTGGGAATACTCACGAATGATAGATTCAGAAGTACCCACAAGATTCTTGCACCATCCCCACTCCAAGAAACAAGAAACACATGACCATGTAAGTAAACTATTTCAAAAGTAATATCTGATGACTTATTGAAAGAAAACCAAAACCATAAAAAAAAATATATGAACAATTCAAATACAGAATGTGGTAGAAATACCACCCAGATAATGGTAAGATATTAGCAAGATGAGTGGACCACTGTCACTAATGTCTTAGCATTATATGGGTGGTATTTCTGTCGCACACTGTCTACATCTGTCAACCTTAAAGATATAGATCAGAAGAAAGAAACAGAAAAATACCAAGACCTTGCCCAAGGTGACTTCAATGTCAATAATAACAGAACTTGTAAGAATTAAGAACCTCGTGGAAAGATCTGAAGTAGACAGAGATTATGAAGTGATGTAAATATGAATATATATATAATATATTACAGCAGAGAGTAGCATGGATACTGAAAAAGTGGCTGGAACTTGAACGTTACGTGCTCTTGCTCGTTTTCTTCTAATAGGAACCCATAAATTCTAGTATAAGTATAAAATAATACAGATAATAAAATTAGTCGAATAATCAAGAAATTCATACAAAAATACAATCAGAATAATAACAAAACAAATTTTTCGTTGGAGGCAAGAAATTTTCAGCAGCCTTCATAAAAAGCTTTGGTCTCATTTTTTTAAATTTTTTTTTTATTTAAGTCAAAGCCATGTCCCTTCAATCTATCTGGAAAAAATTTGGCGGACCTGAAGGAGACTACCACCACCTTTAAATTTGTTGATTTTCATTTTGTTTTTACTTGTTTCTGTGTAATCTTATCGATTACATCATAAATTTTCTGAATGACAAAAAAAAAAATTTCTTTTAAATTTGAAAAAATTTCAATATTTAAACAATTTTTTTTTTTGGGGGGGGGGGCTCAGTTTTTCATACAATGTTATAGTAAATCTATCCTCCATTTTGGAACCACTTGCCGGTACGACATTACCACCGCCTGTAAACTGGTTGATTATCAATTTTTTTAAAACTTTTTTTTAGTGCAATCTTATCGATTAAACCCTAAAATGACCAACAGACAAAAAATTTTGTAAAAATTTCAACATTTAAAAAATTTATTTTTTGGGGGTGGGGCTCAGTTTTTCATGCAACCTTATAATAAATCGATCCTGTGCAATTAACTTTTTTGCTTGCACATTTTCAACAACTGAATCCTTTGCGAAATCTTTGAATAAAGCCATTCTTGGAGTTAAGGAGGAAGATGCCATCATAAGAACTGTAGGAAACTTGAAAAAGACAAAAACAAGAGCAACAACTCGTCCCAAAAAACCAAAACAAAGCAACCCCAACGCGAGTGGTTCCAAAATGAAGGATCGATTTACTATAACGTTGTATGAGAAACTGAGCTCCCACCCCAATAGTTTAAATATTAAAATTTTTCCAAATTTTTTCTAATAATCGGAAACCTTATGTAATAACCAATTAGACTGCGCTTAAAAAAAGTGAAAAAAAAATTTACAACAAATTTAAAAATGGCGGTAGTCTCCTTCAGTTCCGCCAAACTTTTTCTTATTTTTTTTTTTAATATTTGTGAATTACTGCATGGGCAAGGTAATTGTTTTCACATTGCCTTTTCCAGGGTTTACAGTAATCCATCATCTAGACTAGTTACCACACAAGGCCTAGTCTACCCGGCTATTTAAACTATACCAAAAGTACTTACTAGATTTTGAATTATACAAACTTACATTTCTTACTAAACCAGCGGTTCCCAAACTTTTTTCTCTGAGCCACATTTTCAGAATGAAAATTTACTCATACCTTACCAAATTTTATGCGATAAAACATACACTACCAGCCATAATTATTAGGCCACCCCAGTTTTTTTTAAAAAAATTATGTATTTCATACTATTTTTAGTGGATAATTCGAAATGAAAATAGAATGTTTTTTTGCTATTATTACTCGCAAAATTTTACAAGGCAAGGAAATAAAGATGAACTCGTCCGAATCCCCCTAAATTTTCTTCATTCTTTCATTGATGAAACTGCAATATAGGTCATTATTAAATATTTATAAATTCATTTGATGCACGTTATTGTGCAATATTAACAAAATATTAACATTTTATTTTCATTTACAACTATTCACTTCGCAATAAATACTAAAAAATAATATAAAATACATCGTTTTTTTTTTAAACAGTGGGGTGGCCTAATAATTATGGCCAGCAGTATACATTTAAAAATAAAAATCAGAGAAAGAGTGAACAAGAGATAACCGCAAATTTGAAGTCAGAACATTGTCATTGATGACAATCTCCTCCAATTTGTGGACCCGAGTTACTATATTCTTAAAACTTCCTATAATATGAAAATATGACAGTGATAATTATTTATAACTATTTATACTGGGACTTATGCATGCAATGACAAGTAATCTATAATAATATTTTAAATTATAAAATCATATTTATTTTTGGTATGTGATTTTATTTCAACTGATCTTTGATTGTTTTCAATCATTCTGCTTCACCTGCTACCCTTTTCTGCTGCATTTATGAGACATGCAGCATTGTTGGGAACCACTGCTCTAAACTCAAGTAAAATCAATTAATTTCTTTAAACTTACCTTTAACAATAACAATTACTGTTTGTAACCGTTTAATTGAAGACCATAATTTGTGTTTCATTTTTAATGCCCAGAAAAGAAAAATATAAGAATGCTTTAAAAAAGCAATTTTACTGAACGATTTTATATTTAGGCTACTAATATAAGTAAAAATATCATTGATATAGATGAATACTGACAAATATTATGACAGCAAAAATATTTGAACTAATAACAAATGTTTTATTTATATAAGTGTTATGTAATTTCTATTTTCAGAAACCAATTGTACTAAGGAATGCACAACCACAACTTTTCCTTAAATATATCATACTAGGTGATGAAAAATGGGTTCCAAACTACAATGTCTGATGCAAAAGTCAGAGAACTGATAAGAATAAATCACCACAAACAAATCCAAAAGCAGAGTTCCATGGAAGAATTACAATGTTGGACATGTGGTGGAATCATCAGGGTATTATTTATTCAGTTATTCAAATTTAATGAAATACAAAGTGCACATTTATAAATCCAACTAGCAGTATAGCCCGGCGTTGCTCGGGTGTAATGAAAACTTTAAAATTAATCCATGGTCCTGGAGCTCAGACTCTTTGGACGTTGGCACGAAAGACTAAAAAGCAATAGTTGTTTCCAGTTTAAGCGAAACCGTAGACTGAAAGAAAAATGAATGGATGTAAGTCAAATTTTGATTTCCTGGTATCGATATCAAATAAGTTTTTTTCGTCATAAACTGAATTTTGAAGGTTAAATAAGTCCTCTGAGTAAATGGTATCATGGCTGAGACTAAGAACTACAATTATACCTTCTTAGAGCCAAACCCGAAGCAAAAAGTAAATTAAAAGGGCTGCAAAACTGATTTTGATCAGACCTGGTATCTTGCCTTATATATATATATATATATATATATATATATATTATCGACTTTCTGCACTATTGTAAGAACTGCAACCTTGAAACTACTGAATATCGTTTCTTATGTCTTTGTCTATGAGTGTATCAAATTTGATTAAAATTGAACTACTCCTTCTATAACCTGATTTTTTTTATTATCGATTTTTGATATTTATCGGGTGTACCTCGACACAAAACCTAGCTAAGAACACTTGCAGACGCTTATAGTACAACTGTGTAAATTTTCAAGGAAATCGGTTCAGCCGTTTCGGAGTCTATAGGTAACGGACACACACAAAGTTCCATTTATAAATAAGTTTAGATAGCTTCAACATGGCCATAAAAGTTTATATTCACCAATACTACTCTCTTCAATGACAATGTAAGTCTGTATAAAACAAGTACATATGAGAAAAAATTTTTTTTCCAATAATGTATTTTTTTTTAGTCTAAAAATGTATTGGTAAATTTTTCTAATGTGTTTTTATATTTCCATGTTTTGACCCTGGTTGGGGAAACTCCCACTATGGGTCAGAGTAGACATGTGAAACCAGCAGTTAAGAGTTGGTTCCACCCTCCTCAAAACCTCTTCTTGTGGCCAAAGGTAATTTTTCCTAAGACACAAGATGATCAGATTTTTGACTTCTTGAAGAGTGGAGTTTGTTTTGTTTTGTTTTATAGCATATCAACCCATCTTGGGTCATTTAACGTCGATTCAAATTATTAAAAATCGGAGAAAAAGTGAAGAACAATTTCAAGAAGTATATTTAATAAATTAATATATATGTGGAGGTAGAGTTGGTTGAAGAGTGGAGTGGACCTGTAGTCTGTCATGGTAAATGTTGTCCCTAGCGCTGCATCACCAACTAAGACTGGGCAAATGTATCCTGGAATAAGTAGCCAAATCATTAAAAAACACAATTTGTGTTTTTATTTCTGACTGGTAATGATTTCCCTCATCATTCCAACTGTGAACGTGAGGTGGACCTTTGCTGGGTTTTGTGTCCACCTAAATGAATGAAAATAGATGAATTTTGTTTAATGGCATATCAACCTCTGTGGGTTATTTAATGCCAAAAAGGTGAGGTTTTAAGGTATTTTTTTTTCATGCTCGGTTATAGTGAGAAGGTTGATTTAGTCAAATTTTAATGAAAATTTTTTGTTTTTATTCTTTTTTATTTTAGAAAACTGAAAATGTCTTCTAATTTTGTATTCAAAAATGGTTTGCTGAGAATTATTTTTTTTTTCTTTCAAAAATGTGTGACGGCAATAATTTTTTCTTCAAAAACGTATTGTTAGTAATATTTTTTCTTCAAAAATGTATGTTTTTTTTATAAAAGTCTATTTTTATATTTTCATAGTGTTTTGACCCCAGTTTGGGTGGTTAACTATTTGCCCGTAGCTGGGACCCTAACAGGTGCTACCACTCCAGGTCAGGGTGGACCTGGGAACAACAGCAGTGAAGAGGTGGTTCTATATTCCTCACAACCTCCCAATCAGAGGCCTTGCTGCCAGATGCAGTTTACCATTATGCCCAGGACTTGAATGAAAATAGAAATGCCATGTGGGGGTTATATGTCCAGTAGGTGAAACTTTGAGAGAGTGGGATTTCTTATAGGTTTAAGATCATATTGGCAAAATTTTTCTTGCTCATACTCATTTTCTGATTGCAGTATCTTTTTTATTTGTTTCCCATCAATCCTAGATTTTTTTTCTGGTTAAAAGTTAGAATTATAAACGATTACATGTTGCCATTAAGAGTTAGGGTTATTATGTAGATATTGCCAACAATGGTTAGGGGGTAGTGTCACGACCTTTGTTATAGTGAAGGTCGTGGTAGTGTAGCTGTTAAAGCTTTTAGTTAGATGTTGCCAACAACATGCCTTATTTAATTCTCCAGTTACTATTGAGTTTTTTTTAGGGTGTTATTCTTAATCAGGAAATTTTTATCAATCACATACTTTAACATAGGGGTCACCGGTTAGTATCTAAATCTAAACTTATTTATAAATGGAACTTTGTCTGTGTGTGCCCCATTACTTATAGACTCCGAAACGGCTGAACCTGTTTTCTTGAAAATTTACACAGTTGTACTATAAGCATCTGTGAGTGTTCTTAGCTAAGCTTTAGGTCAAGGTACCCCCGATAAATATCAAAAATAAAAAAAATCAGGTTATAGAAAAAGTGGTCTGATTTTAATCAAATTTGATATACTCATAGACAAAGACATAAGAAATGATATTCAGAAGTTTCAAGGTTGCAGTTCTTACAATAGTGCAGAAAATCAATAATATATATATATATATATATATATATATATATATATATATATATATATTAAAAGCCAGATGTTTGTGTGTGTGTCTGTTTATCTGCCTGTATGTCTGTATTTTTTTCAGCCCTTTTATTTTAGTTTTTGCTTCAGGTTTGGCTCTAAGTAAGTATAATTGTAGTTCTTAGTCTCAGCCATGATACCATTTACTCAGAGGACTTATTTAGCCTTCAAAATTCAGTTTACGACAAAAAAAGCTTATTTGATATCGATACCAGGAAATCAAAATTAGACTTACATCCATTCATTTTTCTTTCAGTCTACGGTTTCACTTTAACTGGAAACAACTATTGCTTTTTAGTCTTTTGTGCCAACGTCCAAAGAGTCTGAGCTCCAGGACCATGGATTAGTTTTAAAGCTTTCATTACACCTGAGCAATGCCAGGTTATACTGCTAGTGTGTGTGTGTATATATATATATATATAATTACTTTAAAACATGTACAAATGACACTTGGCACAGATTGTTACATATACACAATAAGTAATAACATTCTTGTTCACTTCTGTTGTTTCTCCTCAAAGACAAGAGACTCAAAGTAACAGAAATATGCCAGGCTATACTGCTAGTAAATATCTAAATCAGTGCTAAAGAAGAATTTTTTCAGAACCACTGTGTAAAGTAGAAAGTTTATGTAATCTTTGATCTTAGAAAGTTTTTGTAATCTTTCAGTTTGAGACGATCATTATTTTGTTGGGGACATATATTCCCAAGAAAGTGGATATTTAATCGGGCTCTTTCAGAATTTAAAAAAAAAAAGAAAGTATGTTGCTTACCTTTTGCAATGTTTTTACTTCCTCCTCTTTTTTCTTCAGCTGCTGTAATGTAAATTCATGTTCTTTCTCTAATATTTTTAAACGACTGGAAGGCTTCTGGAGATCCTGCAAGAGAAACACAAATGTAAGATACAGCGGGTCCATAAAGTCCGTGTGCACTTTAAAAAATTTGTAACTTTATTTACAACTTCCATCTTTATTATTAATAAACTTTATACAGGTGAGTTGCAGAAGAATCCAAATATAAGTGTCTATTTTACATTGCATATATCTCCCAATCTTCATATGTTCAAAACATGAAACAAACGTCCCTCAATCAATATTCAAACCTTCTTGAGTAGACATATGTTCACATTTGTGTCAAACATTTTGCAATCAACACATGTTCATACCTGCACCTCATCACATCATCATCATTTATCCATCCCACCCAGATGGTGCATAGGGCAGCAACTTTTTGTTGCTGTTTCTGTAACAAACTGTTTTTACAGTGCAAGGTTGTTAGCCCTGCACCCAACCCCCAAACGTGGAGGACCAGTGGACCATTCTTGGTCCTTACATTTACAGCACCTGGTATTCCCAAATGGTCACCCATTTAAGTACTGACCAGGCTCGATGCTGCTTAACTTCGGTGATCGGACAGGAACCGGTGTATTCAACACAATATAGCCGTAGACATATCTGCACCTTACCTCCCCCAATCAACATGCATTCATGCCTGAGCCAAACCTCCTTCAATCCACACACATTTACACCAAACCTCCCGAAATCAACACACATTCACACCTGTACCAAATATCTGCTGGCATATGTTTATAACTGCATACCTGTGCCAAAGCTCCCCAATCAAAACACATTCACACCTGAACCAAACCTTCCCCAATCAACAGACGATCACACCAGCACCAAAACTCTCCCAATTGACACATGTACATGTCTGCGCCAATCCTCCCCAATCAACACACATTCACACCAAACTACCTCTAATCTACACATGTTCACACCTGCACCAAATGTATCCAAATTGACACACATTCACACCTGCACCAAATGTATCCAAATTGACACACATTCACACCTGCACCAAATATCTGCTAATTGACAAATGTTCATAACTGCTGATCTGTACCAAATCTTACCAACCAACACACCTTCACACCTGCATTAACCTTTCCCAATCGACACATATTCACACCTATGCTAAACCTACCCAAATCAACACACATTCACACCTGCACCAAACCTACCAAATCAACACACATTCACACCTGCACCAAACCTACCAAATCAACACACATTCACACCTGCATCAAACCTACCCAAATTGACACATTCTCTGCTGAACCAAACTTTTGCCAATTGACATATGCTCATACCTGCATACTTGTGCCAACTCCCCCAGATTGACACAAGTTTACACCTGCCCCAAATCTCCCTGAATTGACACATGTTCATGCTGACACCAAACCTTCCCCATCAACATAAATTCACACCTGCATCAAACCTTCTCCAATTGACATGTTCATGCCTGTACCAAACCTTCCCTAATCAACACACATTCATACCAAACCTCATGTTCAAGCCAAACCTTCCCCAATTCACACACAATCACACCTGTACCAAACCTCCCCCAATCAAAACACATTCAAGCCTGTACCAAACCTTGCCCAATTGGCACATGTTCACAACTGCATCAAACCTACCTAAATTGACACGTTCTCACCTGCGCCAAACTTCTACCAAATCAAGACATTCACACCTGCAGCAACCTTCTGCCAATCGACGTGTTCACACTCTCACCAAACATCTCTCCATCAACATACAGACATTACTAGACTAAAACAAAAATACCCACAAGACACACATTATCTTCTAAAACTATATCAACTTATAAAAAATAATAGAATAAAAGGGATTTTATATATATATATATATATACAATACAAGAAATCTAGAAGTGAGCCACCACCTACCGCGGTTTCACACAACAGTTCTTCAGGGTACCCTGAAACCGCGGTAGGTGGTGGCTCACTTCTAGATTTCTTGTATTGTATTCTTGCTCTACTTTCATACTTTTGTATCGAGCACTTTATTGTTAAGGTTTCATCTTGGGGTTTTTGCTTATTTTTTTTCTTTCCAATGAGCACTAGACGTATTGTGCTTGTGCGCTGTTTGTTTCTTTTTTTTTTCTCTCCCATTATTTAACCCACGAGGTAGTTCTTGCCGGGTTACAAGATGGTTTAAATTACTGTTAAGTTAGCATTATTTTTGGATGTTTTGTTGCCTTACGGTGATTAAGTTCATTATTATATATATATATATATATATATATATATATATATATATCAACTAATAAAATGGATGTGTTATTAGTGTGTGTGTGTGCATATATAATATATATATATATATATATATAAATGAATAAAATGGATGTTATGTGCGTGTGTGTATATATATATATATATATATATATTAAAATGGTAATTTTTTTTAGATTCACAGTAAAATTGTTTACTCTTTTAATGTTTATTTTTTAGTTTTCCGCAGTATTGCTGTAACTTATTTTTTAATCCTTTATTGAATCAGAAATGAATTATACAAGGTTTTTCTAGCTCAGGCCAAGTTAAAACTTAGTAATTTTCTCCTTAATAAAAGTAAATAGGTTCTCCTATTGCCAGTCATCACTTCTTCTCTTGAAAAGGAGTAGAGGCTCATCCCTTGTTTAGCATTTAGGAAGAAGTTCCTAGTTTCTTTCCTCTTCTTAGGTCTTAATAGTGGTGCTGTCACAATTTTTTTATGATGTGTGTGAATGGTGTCAATATTTCTTCATATTGAGGGTACCAAATGGCCAGAAAACTGTGTCACTGATCTTGCTGGAGTTCATACACTAAAATTTTCAATCACTCAGTTTTCTCAAACATGATGGATTTCTCCAGGTATTTTCCCAGTAACTAAACTGAACATGCTTTTTTGCTAAATCTCTTGCTTACTTCTATTCCTGACTCTTGCCATGTTATACAGCTCTACCCTCTTGGCAACTCTGATCATGTTGTGGTGTCAATATCTCTTTCTACTCCCACTCCATACAAGAATCTCCTATCAGTAAAATATCTTCCTGCTATCAACAAGCAGATTAGAACTTGTTCCATGATTTCTTTTGTGATGTTCCTCAGAACAACATTTTTAGTCTCCCTGTTCAAGACTGCGCCTCTGAAGTCTCCTCCTGGGCAAAAGCTGGCATTGATGTTTTTATCCCAGCTAGGAATTTTTGACTTGAACCTGGTTCATCTAACTTGGTTCTCTTCTGCTTGCTCAACTGCTATCACCCACAGGAATCACTTCTTTTGACTATCAGAATGACATACCTGATCACAATAAACACCTTTTTGTCTTGAGTCATAATGAATGTAAACATGTACTAAATTAAATGATAGTAAGCTGTTGTTTTCTGATAGAATGAAGTAGCACATATAAAATCTCACAAGTTTGATTCCAATGATTATTGGTGGCTATGCAAGAGTGTCCTGAACAACAGAAAACTCTCAATCTCTTCTCTAATCAATCAATGTATATAACCCCATCTCTGATATCAAACATAATTTCTAAGCTTGACTTCCATAAAACAAAGAGAGGTGATAAAATTCCAGTCATCATACTAAACATATGTGCCTCTGAGCAGTTTCAAGTCCCCTCCAAACTATGACTATTACCTCACAACTTCCCTGCTTGTTAAAAGCCTTCCTCTGTAGTTCCTTTTTTTCAAAAATCTGGCGAATCCTCTAACCCCTCTAATTATCATCCGATTAGACTCTTACCTCTTTTGGGCAAGATAGTCGAGGCTATTATTAATGGTAAAGAAGGCATCTCACAACCTTCTCGCTGACAAACAGTATGGCTTCTGCTTTGCCAAGTCTATTACTAATATACTAACAACCATCACTGAATATATATATATATATATATATATATATATATATATAATCAGGTTCTTGATAAAAGCAGTGAAGCTCGAAGTGTTAATCTTGATATCTTGAAAGCATCTGATATGATAGCCTTCTGTGCAAGCTTCAAAGATATGGAATTTCTGGATGATTGATTTAATACAATTGTTCCTATCAAATCATAAAATGAATGTTTTGAAAGGACAAACTTCAAGAGGCTTTTATATGAATGCGGGTTTTCCTCAAGGCTCTATCTTAAGTCTGACAACTTTTCTGATTTTCATCAATGATCTTCCTGACATAATCAGTTCCCAAGCAAGTATCTATGTAGATGGCACCACTATCTACTCATGTCTCAATAAGAAATCTGCCAAGGCTGACAAAGTAAACCTGGCTGCTACCCTTCAAAAGGACATAGAATCTGTGACTGAATGAGGTAGGAAATGGCTCATAAATCTTAATGCCTTTAAAACAAAACTGCTTTCCTTTAACCACCATAGAGAAACTTTCTTGACAGAGACCTCTAATCAGTGTCTGATTGGGGCAGGAAATGTCTTGTAAAAAAACAAAACTGCTCTCCTTTAACCACCATAGAGAAACTTTCTTGCCTACCATCAGAATAGATGATGCTAATCTAGAGAGCAATATACTTTGAATCTTTTACTTTCCTCTCTCAAATGATCTCAAATAGAATGACTACATTGAATGCAGGATGTGCATTGTGGTGCACTGGATATTAGCTCAGAAGGACAAAGTGGGAAGTCGAGTTCAAATTCCAGTTGAATTCCTTACATTCACTTACACACAAATACCCTTGGGAAAGGTATTAATCCATCTCTTCCTTCCAGTTATGTGTTAAATAATAGAACAGACTGGGTTCTATAGCCTTGGCTGGAAACCAGTCTATCGCAGAAAGCAATAGCAACTTACTGTGGGATAAGCTTCTGCCTAGTCAGTCATGTCTCTTTTGAGACAGGATCGCCCAAAGCGGTATCACATATGGCACTTAACTGACTGACATTGAATACAAAGCTGTATCTACTGCTAGAAAGGTTGGGTCAATGTGTAGGGCCAGGAAGTTTTTTCTTATCAGAATCCATTTAGTACATTTATAAATCTACCATTCATCCATACACTAAATACTGTTGTCAAATCTAGTTGGGTGCTCCTGCTATTCATCTTGAGATTCTCAACAAAATCCAAAGTAGGATCTTTTTTTTTTTTTTTTTAAATCATTTCACTCCAAGCAAGGCATTCCACTGCCACTATTGCGCAAGGGGTTATATAGGGGAAGGTAAAGAGAAAGAGTGGTTAGATATAGAAAATGTCAGAAGGAGGATGATAGACGGATAAGGATACTGAGGCTGAGGGTTGAGTACATAGGAAGAGTGTTTGAGAGAATGGATACGAGTTAGTGTTAGGAGGTGTCTATTGACCTTACATTTAAACTCCTGGAGATTGTAGCTGTTGGGAAAGCAATCATGTGGAAGGGAATTCCACAGATGGGAAGTGCGAGAAAAGAAGCTGTTGGAGTAGAAATTGCGGTTACATTTTATCGGTTTCTGCAATATAATTGATCCTGACTTAGCATCTCACCTTCAGTCACTTTCTCACCAATGTGATGTGGCTTCCCTCTTTTTTTCTACAAGTATTTTCATAGCAATTGCTTTGATGAGCTTTTTTCACTGGTTGCACAACCACATGTATTTACTTGTGTGACTAGATTGGTATCTAGGTCCCACTCTTTTACTGTCAAAATAGTTAAATATAATCACCTCTTTTCTTTTCTTGCACTTCCCATTTGTAGAGCTCCCTACTATTTGCTTGCTTCCCTGATAGCTGCAAACTCCAAAAGTTTAAATGCAATGCCAATTGCCATCTTTTATTTACTTGATTCCCATCCAATTCTTATCCTTTATTTGAAATCCCTTGTAGCCTGTTGTTTTCTTTTCACTGTAAGTCTCAGCACAACAGTGATGGTCCCACCTTGCTTGAAGGGAAATGATTATTTGAAGAAAAAAAAAGTTTATGCAAGATAAAGAAATGTTTCTTGCCATAGAACAATAAACCACTATCCACAGTTGATCCAATATGGAAATACACTTAACTAACAATAAAATAATTTTCTAAAATTTCAGTGACAAAAACAAATGTCCAGACTATATTTTCTGCAACCATAAATCAATTCTTGGCTTTAGTGAAGGAAGACAAAGACAAAAACAGAATATATTCTTAGAAATTGCCAGAACTGACACGTACATTTTCTTTGCTTTAGAGAAAATATCAAACTATTGGTTTGAAGTAGAGGAGAAGAGTGTTGGCTATTTCAGTTTTAATAACAGCAACTTCAAACAAGAAATGTTTCTGGTTATAATCTTGCAAATAATATAGTTTCTATTTTTCCATTAAATCTTAAAACTCGTATTTTCAGAACTGGCAGAAGAACTTTTATGTGTTGTTTTCCTACCTATACACAGGAATAGAATGTTCCTATCCTCTTAAATATGTGGATGCTATTGGGGTAGAGTAGAGTGATGATACAGACTCATGGTCATCGCTCTCTGTCTTCCTCACTACCTATGGGCTGGAGAAACCAAGATGAGGCTCTGCTGAAGAGTAGAGCCTTGTCTGAGGAAAATCTACAGAAGCCCTGACTCAGCCTTGTGCCAGGTCAATGGGATATTTTTGGCTGAGCTTAAGAGCTCAGAGACCTCACTTTAAAAATGGTCTTGTGCTACATTCTGCCTATGTGGGGAGACAGATAAATACAGAATGATTATACTGACTAGCAGTGTATCTACTCCGTGCAGAGTGTGAATCTTGTACTTATTGATAGACTATTATTCCCAACCTCCATTTTGGTGATTACTCATGCAGTCATCCATCTTTTAGGGTTACAACACTATGATAAACCAGACAGAAGAAATTATATGACAATTTAAATTATTTTATCTTCAGGCTAGCATCCCAAGTTTTATAGCCTATATATATATATATATATATATATATATATATATATATATATATATATATACACTACATTTGGGGGTCTTTGACTACTCTCATTCATTGTCATTACAAATGAATGAAATCAAGGACATCTTATTTTTCATTTTTCTGTTTTATTCTGTACAGGTGTACCTTTGTCATAAAAAATGATGGCAAAATTTATTTATTAATAAATAAACATATTACAGTAGCAAGTATGTTTTAGTTTCTGAACATATTTGAGTATCCAACCAAAGAGCAATAAAAAAAGCATTTATTAACCTATAATTTACAAGAAACCTTAAGAAAAATAATAGTTGAAAATACAAAAATACTATTTAAATCACATGATCAAAAGTATCTTAATAAAAAAGAGGCACAATATATCAAGCAATTTTCTCCTATCTTACATTAGTCAATGGTGGAAATGGAGTTTTGAAAGTATTTTAAAAAATAGACAAACACTCACACGGTGTCTAGTCATGTGCATCATGTGAAAGCTTTTAAACAATGCTCCTTTTCAAAAACACAAAATAAACAACATTACAGTCAAAACATGAGTAAAAAATAACATCAGAAACATAACATCCTATAGAAGCCAGCAAAGTGGCTGAAAGTGATTTGAAAGTTAATTAATGAACATTTTTACATTTATTATCTCCAGCAAAAAGGAAACATGTAAGAATACTGAAAAAATTAAATCAAAGATTAACAAAATTTTCCTTGTAGTTATTTTTAAAAGAATGCTAAAATGTTTAAGAAGGAAAGATTGCTGCCGAAATGCATATATATATATATATATATATATATATATATATATATATATATATAAATACACAACAATCTTTATTATAATAGAGAGGATTCTTCTTCAGTGTACCTTTTTTCTTCAGACCATTGGTGGTCATGTCTACCCATTCATTTACATAATTTTGTTAGGGAGAATGATTATGGATCTCCACTACTTCCTATCTTTTGTAGCTCTTAGCAATGTTTGTCTTTCTACTATCCCTCCTACTCCCATTTCTGCAATCTATTTACACAAGTATGTTAGGTGAGTTACTAATTCCATATGCTCTTTTTGCCTTCACTGTATCCTGAGAGTGTCAAATTCTCCCAGCCAACTTTCCTCATTATCTCAAACATTTCAACTATCTCTTTCTGATTCTAAGTATAAGGCTTCTTGTTTGTTCCCATTTTCATTAAAACTTCCTCATTGCTCATTTGTCTATGATATTCTCAGCATCTTTCTGTAGAAAGACATTTGTTACTTGAAGACTCCTTTTCACTAATGATGAAATTTTCCAGCATTCATTGCCATATAGGGGCATTGATATTACATGGCAGTTCAGCACTCTCTACTTTGGTTTAAAAGAAATTTTTCTCTTTCTTAATACTTTGCTTAACTTTTGAAAGATATTTTTTATTATAACAAATGCACCTTCAGGTTTTAGTGTCATATTTTGCATCTTTTCTTAAAACAGTTCACAGCGAAAGTATTAAAAAACAGAAAAAAACTTTGTTAGAAACAAGGAAAAGTGTACTGAACTGTTATGTGATATCTGTCTTTCCCTATGGCATTGATTGAGACTTGAAGCAAAAAAAACAACAAAGAAAAGTATATTGAACTGTTATGTGATAACTGTCTTTCCATATGGCAATGAATGAAACTTAAAGCAAAAGAAACAAGGAAAATTGTACTGAACTGTTATTTTTATATCTGTCTTCCCAAATGGCAATGAATGAGACTTGAAGTAAAACAAACAAGAAAAATTGTACTGAACTGTGACATGATATCTGTCTTTCCCTATGGCAATGAATGAAACTTGAAGCAAAAGAAACAAGGAAAAGTGTACTGAACTGTTATATGATATCTGTATTTAGTGAAGGCTGGACAATCTCCTCAGAGATAAAGAAGGCACAGAAATATAAATCAGAGAACCCAAAATCAAATGCAGAAATCTAAATATCTGGAAAGTGTTTTAACAGAAGATGGAAAATGTCAAATTAAAAGAAAAATACTAACAGCAGTCTTACTGCATTTACACTTTTCGAACTATTGTCCTCATATTTGTTGCCACTTGTACAACATTTAGCTGTTTTACGCTCCGGCCTTCTTCGGGTGCTAGGAATTTTGAAGCAGACCCTTTATCACTGGGGTATATGAACTCCATTAAAGTATAATGCTTTATTTAACTGGAAGTTATCATGAGTTATCTCCCTCTAATCCTGCAGGTTACTTGTTAACCACTGCTGTAGCTTGGTACTTAAAACTCTAAGAGTTAAGTCAGGAGCTCACCAACGTCTATATCCACTGGGCCATGTGTCCTTAAGGAAATATAGACAAATAGCAGTCTTACTATGTAAAATAAAGTTTTCAGGCTGTTAAAACACAAGATTTTATTTAGGAGAATATTAAATTTTGGCTTTAAATGACCCAATAAACCATGAAATAGACGAAAACAAATATTAGTTTAATGCTTTTAATGCAAATTCTGTGAATAAAATTGGCTTTTTTACATTATGCAAGTTTTTCTGAAACTAAAGATAATTTTGCTGGGGTAAGAAATGCATTCAGTGAATTATTATACTTAAAACTTTTTTTTTTCTGGAAACAATTATTATTCCTGAGTTGTAATTTTATAATGTCCAATGAAAAGAATTGACTAGGATTTGAACTTGACTCTTCAGTTTTTGATTCCAAGTGGATATCCATTGCACCACAACATGCATTCAAACACAAGTTTAATTCAATCCATTCAAAATAGGAATTAATTTTACATATTCCAGTTTCTGAAAGAAATTAAACTGATTACAAAAGTATCATTAAAATAAAAACTTATAAGCCTAACTAATAGCAGTCTTACTGTGGAAAATAAAATCTGGCTTTAAATAACCCAATATGCCGTGAAACAAACCAAAACCTGTTATTTTGGTAGACAGTTTTTCTTAAATAGACACTGAATTATTTAATAAACAGCATGTCTAAAAAAGAATTTCTTTGCTAGGTATTCTTTGGAGCACATGCCAATGGGCATGATGCACACTAAGCTAAAGCAGGTTTATATTTGCATGGGTCTGGCTTTCTCATAGTAAGGGGGATAATCAGCAATAAGTTTCTCCAATCTGCTCAACTGGAAGCTCATTGCTCAGTGCAACACATGGGAGTAGATTTGCATGTCTGACCTTGATTTTTCGGTTAATGGTCTAGCCATCTGGAATTATTTTAGGTAGTTTAATTTTTAATGCAAGTTCTATAAATAAGACTGGCTTTTTTACATTATGTAAGATTCGTTGAAACCAGAGATGATTTTTGCTGGGGTAAGGAATGTATACATTATCTGACTAAAATGAATTCAGTATGTGAATTATATTTAAAATTCTAGTTTCTGTGAGAAATTAAACTGATCTCAAAAAATAATTTTATGAAATATAACCATAACAGTAATCTTACTATTAAAAAATTTAAAAAATAACCATTTAAATAGACTTCTTCAGGAAAAAAAAATTAAGTTTTTAAATGACCGAATAGGTTGATATGCCACAAAAGAAATATAGCTTCTCAACCAATCACAAATTAAGGGTGCCTCCTTCAATTTTACTTATCAATCTGTTTGTTACTAGTATATTTTCAACTTTATTTTATCACTTAGTTTAATTGCTTGTAAATACTGCAAGTGTTCGTAAGGTCACAAATCCTGTGTAATAGATAACCATTGAAGTTGCGGAAATAATGCCCATCACTATTCTACTGCTTATCAGAATATTGTATTTGCCCCAAGCATTAAAACATATCACCAGAACCCATTCTTATATTTTTAAAAAGAAAAACCTCTAATATATATGTAGCATGCCAAGAGTCACTTAAGTGCCATACGTGATACACGAGGTGGGTGATCATGTCTCGAAAGAGACATGACTGACTGAGCAGAAGATTTTCTATCCTGCTCTTTAAACTATAGCTGAAGGGAGAAGAGACGGATTGTATTAATAAGTAGTAATTAATCGGGGATCAGGTTATTACTTAATAACAATAGAAAATTGATTCCCCATTTTTTGCCCAGTAGAAGCTTTACTAATGTTACCAACTATTATCTCCATTCAGACAGCTAAGTGTCATACGTGATACACGCTTGGGCGATCATGTCTTGAAAGAGACATACATGACTGACTGGGCAGAAGATTTTCTATCCTGCTCTTCAAACTACAGCTGAAGGGAGAAGAGACAGACTGTATTAATAAGTAGTGATTAGTAGGGGATCAGTTTATTATTTAATAACAATAAAAAACTGATCCCCAACGTTTTTGCCCAGAAGAAGCTTCACTTATTTTTCCAACTATTATCTTCATTTAGTCAGTTAAGTGCCATATGTGATGCATGCTTCGGCGATCATGTCTCAAAAGAGACATGACTGACTGGGCAGAAGATTATTCTGCAGTAGGTTGCCATTGATTTCTGCGGTAGACTGGTTGCTGACCAAGGCTAGAGAACCCAATCCGTCCTGTTACTTAACACATGACTGGAAGGAATAGACGGATTAATACCTTTCCCAAGGGTATTTGTGCACAAGTGAATGTAAATAATTTAACTGGAAATCGAAATCAGCACCTCGATTTGTCGTTCCAGGTCGATATCCACTGTACCACAAAGCACATCCATGCCAAGAGTAATTCATCACAAAACGGTTACTGACAAACTACAGCAATTTTAATATAAAATACTAGCAAACAACTTAAAAGAACTTTTTTCTTCAAAATACAGATCTAAAAAATAAATAAATGAATACAAGTCTTTATTAAGGAAAAATATTAAATTTTAGGATAAATACCCATAATGGGTTGCTATGCCATAAAACAAAAATGTATTTCAGTTGTTTTCGTTCTTGAAAGTCATCATGTGATGTGTTTCTGTTATTTGGTATGGTTGTTTGTGATTCTGTAGTTCCAGTTCACAAATTTTGAAAGGTGGTCTCCAAGACCAAGAACAACAGGCTTCACTTATTTAAGACCCTTTTTAAACATTGATCTGAAAACGTGGCTGTTTTCAGCTGACAGTTTAGATATTTCTGAATGAGTTCAATGTTAGGCCTGACATTCATATAAATGTTTCAATCTGATGAGGATATTTATGAACATCCGTCAAATTTTCAGGCTAAAGTTACTGTTTTGGGCAAAACTACTTTGAGCACAGTCTATTTTATAAAAATAAACAATAATAATAAGATACTAATAAAAATAATAGTAAAATAAGATACCAATAAAAATAATAGTAAAATAAGATACCAATAAAAAATAAGAGTAAAATAAGATACCAATAAAAAATAAGAGTAAAATAAGATACCAATAAAAAATAAGAGTAAAATAAGATACCAATAAAAAATAAGAGTAAAATAAGATACCAATAAAAAATAAGAGTAAAATAAGATACTTTTCTCTTATCCTAAATTTGTTTCACTGATCCATACACTGAGGTATATAAAATGTTTGTTACTAATTCCACATTCTGAATTTTTAGGATGGATACAAGAACCAATGTTTTAATGATGTGACTGTAAAACCTTTATACCATCTGCACATCCAAGCAGTCACCCATCTATGTACTGACCAGGCTTGATATTGCTTAACTATAGTGATCATATGGGAACCAGTGTTTCAATGTGTGGCTGTAAGCCTTTCATACCATCTGTACATCCAATTTTACAGGACCTGATATTCCCAAGCAGTCACCCCATCTAGGTAATGACCAAGCTTGATATTGCTTAACTTTGGTGATATGGCCACAGCATGTTGCAATACTGGGTTTCCATACCCAGTGTTGCAACATGATGTGGCCATAACCATTTTATATCAATAGCACATCCAAGCTTACAAAACCTGTTAAAGTAAATGTTCACCCATTGAGACACTGACAAGGCTTGATGCTGCTTCACATCTGTGATCCTACAGAAATTGATGTATCAACATGATGTGGCTGTAAATCCTTCATTCTAACTGCACAGCCAAGCTTACAGCATCTAGTATTCCTAAGCAGTCGCCCATCTTGGTATTGACCAGGCTTGAAATTGCTTAACTTCATACTTGCATGGGTACCAATGTTTAATCATCATATGGATTTAAGACCATTATGCCATATTGCAGCACCTGGTATTCCCAAGCAACCACTCATTTAGGTACTGGCTAGGCTTGACATTGCTTAACTTCAATGATTGTATGGGAACTGTTTTTTTAAATGTGATATGGCCATAAACTAAACAAATGCTAAAGGGTTAACCTCAAATTTCTTCAGTCACCCAATACAATTGACTAAATTTTTGACTGTATTGTAATTGTTACATTTTTTTCCCCTTTGTCTGAAGTATTTTGAAATATTCCAAAGATATATTCAGACCTGATGGTGCTAGAACATAGCAGAAAACAAAAATCAATATGTTTTTATCTTGGCATCTACTTGCTGACCGACCAGTTTGACATTTTAAACAGCATACATGAAGAAAAACTGGAAAGGAAATGGTTCCTGAGCATTTTCTGGTGGAATAATTTCATATTAATCACTTTGACATTACTTCATAATAAACACTTTGACCTTACTTCATAATAAGCACTTTGACATTACTTCATAATAAGCACTTTGACATTACTTCATAATAAGCACTTTGACTTGTTACTTCATAATAAGCACTTTGACATTACTTCATAATAAGCACTTTGACATTACTTCATAATAAGCACTTTGACATTACTTCATAATAAGCACTTTGACATTACTTCATAATAAGCACTTTGACATTACTTCATAATAAGCACTTTGACATTACTTCATAATAAGCACTTCAATAATTACTTCATAATAAGCACTTTGACATTACTTCATAATAAGCATGACATTCATACCACCAACAAGCACTTTGACATTGCGCTTCCATAATAAGCACTTTGACATTACTTCATAATAAGCACTTTGACATTACTTCATAATAAGCACTTTGACATTACTTCATAATAAGCACTTTGACATTACTTCATAATAAGCACTTTGACATGCTAACTTCATAATAAGCACTTTGACATTACTTCATAATAAGCACTTTGGAGGCATTACTTCATAATAAGCACTTTGACATTACTTCATAATAAGCACTTTGACATTACTTCATAATAAGCACTTGACATTACTTCATAATAAGCACTTTGACATTACTTCATAATAAGCATGACATTACTTCATAATAAGCACTTTGACATTACTTCATAATAAGCACTTTGACATACTTCATAACAAGCATACGACATTACTTCATAATAAGCACTTTGACATTACTTCATAATAAGCACTTTGACATTACTTCATAATAAGCACTTTGACATTACTTCATAATAAGCACTTTGACATTACTTCATATTAAGCACTTTGACATTACTTCATAATAAACACTTTTTGACATTACTTCATAATAAACACTTTGACATTACTTCATAATAAACACTTTGACATTACTTCACATGTTACTTAGGCATTACTTCATAATAAACACTTTGACATTACTTCATAATAAACACTTTGACATTACTTCATAATAAACACTTTGACATTACTTCATAATAAACACTTTGACATGCTATACTTAAACATGACATTACTTAATAAACACTTTGACATTACTTCATAATAAACACTTTGACATTACTTCATAATAAACACTTTGACATTACTTCTATATGCTTTTGACATTACTTCATAATAAACCTTTGACATTACTTCATATGAAACACTTTATATACATTGGTTTGTTGATCAGCAATAACAAGTTTAATATTGCAGAAAAGGAAATTGAATCTAACATAGACTGCACTAAAAGTAAACATGCAAAACACACAAAATGTGATAAAACTTAAACCTTTAGCTAAAAGCTTGAGCCACATTCTTAAATAACCTTATCAGATTGTGACTTCCACATGGATGCAATGCATGGAGCCAGCCACACATTCACAATATCCACACCCTTTTGCAAATTCAGTCAGTTATGTGCCATACGTAATGCACACTTGGGCAATCATGTCTTGACGGAGAAAATGACTGACTGAGCAAAAGATTATCCCGCAGCAGGTTGCCATTGCTTTCTGCAGTAGACTGGCTGCCAGCCAAGGCTATAGAATCCAATCTGTTCTGTTAAATAACCCATAACTGAAGGGAAGAAATGGATTAGTACCTTCCCCCCCAAGGATATTCGCACGTAAGTGAATATGAGGAAATCAATTGGAATTCGAACTTGGCTCCCTGATTTCTCATTCTGAGTCTATATCCACTGCCCTACACTGCACATCCTAATTTTGCAAATTGAAACAAAATGAATTATGTTTTCCTAGAATCTTTTCACACTTTCCCTGATCAGGTATTAGTCATCTCTTGGCACTGTTTTTCTCTTCTGACCACATTTTCCTTTAAGTTTTGGACTGATGGATCCAGTTTATTTCTTTGCCTTGATGATACGACCGACAGTTGAAAGGCTGACACCAACAATATCTGCAATCTCTCTCTAGGCTAGCCAGTGTGTTTGAGCAGTGTTACAATTTTTCAATGCTTTCTTGCAGCAATGTTCATTGCAGTCAATGGCCGTAGACAACTAATTGACAATCACGACAATGAAGTCTAATATAATCACATGATGATGCAATATTTTTTAGGGCCAAACAAATTTCATTATACACCTCGAAAATAGATTCATATCCATATAGATTGCCCACCACTGCAAATTAACTAATCTGAGGGAAAAAAAAGAAATTGATTATACCTTCTCACTCCAGTGGGTTTAAAATTGACTGTATCTTGAAAGAATCAAGACACTGAAGTCTGATATAACCACATGATGATGCAATATTTTTTAGGGCCAAACAAATTTCATTATACACCTCGAAAATAGATTCATATCCATATAGATTGCCCACCACTGCAAATTAACTAATCTGAGGGAAAAAAAAGAAATTGATTATACCTTCTCACTCCAGTGGGTTTAAAATTGACTGTATCTTGAAAGAATCAAGACACTGAAGTCTGATATAACCACATGATGATGCAATATTTTTTAGGGCCAAACAAATTTCATTATACACCTCGAAAATAGATTCATATCCATATAGATTGCCCACCACTGCAAATTAACTAATCTGAGGGAAAAAAAAGAAATTGATTATACTTTCTCACTCCAGTGGGTTTAAAATTGACTGTATCTTGAAAGAATCAAGACACTGAAGTCTGATATAAATACATGATGATGCAATATTTTTTAGGGCCAAAATAATTTCATTATACACCTCGAAAATAGATTCATATCCATATAGATTGCCCACCACTGCAAATTAACTAATCTGAGGGAAAAATAATTTCGAGGTGTATAATGAAATTTGTTTGGCCCTAAAAAATATTGCATCATCATGTGATTATGTCAGACTTCAGTGTCTTGATTCTTTCAAGATACAGTCAATTTTAAAATAGATTCATATCCATATAGATTGCCCACCACTGCAAATTAACTAATCAGAGGGAAAAAAACAGAAATTGTTTATACATTCTCACTCCAGTGGGTTTAAAATTGACTGTATGGTGAAAGAAAACAAAACTAAAGCAGTTGTGTCAATTAATTTGTGCAAAGGTGTATACTGTCAGTTGTATACAAACACTTCCTAAGCGTAATGGTTAAAAATAGCTTCAGGCAAGCGAAGCCTGTAGGTCTTAGTGAGAACTATGCTTCTTTGAACTTAGTGTACTAGCACTACAGAATCACAAAAAAATATACTTTCCTGAAAAAATGTTTTTATAGAATGTTGGGATGCCCACGCCTATTCGGCTATAATGGACTATTCCATTACTATGTAAAGTAATGGTGGCATCTACGTAGGAGAGTGTGCCGAGCAGCCGATCGACAAGTCAGTCGTAGACTTCCGGTGACGACCCGGAAGTAACCATTGTTCATACTATGTCTTACAACGGTTGAGATGATTAAACTTTATTCTTGTATTGGATACTAATAACCTTTGTAAATACTATTTTCACGGAATACAACAATTAACCTATTCCTGTTGTTGAGTTATTTGTTCTTACTCACGACATAACATAGAAATATCTTAATTTTATTGAAAAGTTGTACTGGTTGCTCAGTCTAAGAAAACAAAGTTTTCTTGTAGATAAATGATCAATATTAGCATTACCATTTGAACAGATACTTCTTTTATGTGCCATGTCCCTTCAGGACGTAGGCAATCATGGCCCTTCACATCCACCTATCCTTTGTAGCTCTTAAAACTTTCTCTTCTTACCCCTCCCAAACCCTGCTCTGCCATTCATCCATAAATCTAGAATATAAATGTTTAGTAATTTGCATGACCACAAAGTGAGGGATCAATTGCATATTGATTATAATATAGAAATGATCCCCCACTTTATATTTACATTAAAGTTTTTATTTGCTAATCCAGCTCTTCTCAATGCTGATTAGTTATTGTAACTCTTTTGCTTCCATGTGCCATGTCTCTTCAGGACATAAGTGATCATGGTCTTCCACATCACCCTATCCATTGGAGTTCTTAAGGTTTTACTTTTTTTTTTCAACTCTAACAAACTCTGCTCTACCATTCATTCGCTCAAGCCCATCAAGTATGTCATACATTGCATTCCCCTGTCCTGCTTTCTCTTCATCTTTCCTGTGAGTATCAGATTCTTTAAGACCTCTTTCTACGTTATGCACCCACAAAATTTCAACTGCCTCTTCCTGACATTAAGCAGGTTTCCTCTCCAAAATCTTGTCGTTGCTTACATGTTCAGTCCATGGTTACCTGAACATTCTTCTATAGAACCACATTTCAGTTGCATCAACAGACTCAACTGAAAATACATAATTATCATTTTGCCTGCTTTAATTGTTTTGTGTGTGACAGAAGAGAGGCATAGAAGCATTGGTTCTTGGATGAAATGAGAGAAAAATAGAGCAGGCGCCAACAGGTCAGCTAGCTATCCTTTCTCTCCACATAACGTCTTCTTAGAAAAATAGAGCAACAGTCAACAGGTCAGCTAGTTATCCTTCCTCTCCATATAACGTCTTCTTAGAAAAATAGAGCAGGAGTCAACAGGTCAGCTAGTTATCCTTCCTCTCCATATAACGTCTTCTTAGGAAAATAGAGCAGGCGCCAACAGGTCAGCTAGTTATCCTTCCTCTCCATATAACGTCTTCTTAGAAAAATAGAGCAGGAGTCAACAGGTTAGCTAGCTATCCTTTCTCTCCATATAACGTCTTCTTAGAAAAATAGAGCAACAGTCAACAGGTCAGCTAGTTATCCTTCCTCTCCATATAACGTCTTCTTAGGAAAATAGAGCAGGCGCCAACAGGTCAGCTAGTTATCCTTCCTTTCCATATAACGTCTTCTTAGAAAAATAGAGCAGGAGTCAACAGGTCAGATAGCTGTCCTTCCTCTCCATATGTCTTCTGAGAAAAATAGAGCAGGAGTCAACAGGTCTGAGCATCAAATATTGCTGCCACATGTGGTAAGGTGCTCTTACTTCATATTTAGGGATTCTTAATAAAATCCAAAGAAGAATCAGGAATATTATTGTTTCTGACCTGTCATTTTATCTTCAGTCACTTTCCCCATCAACATCAAGTTCCTACACTGTACCTGTTACATACTTTCACGGTAATATTTTAGAAAACTCTTGCTATGGCATCTAAACTTAATGAATTTCAGTGCAGTACTGGATTAGCAACGAAGTCCCATCAGTTTACAGTTCAATTGGATAGACGTAACCATAAGTTCTATGCTAGCAGTTTGTTTTCTCACCCTTCTTACTTGTGGAACTCTTTCTTGCTTTCCAATCGACTTCAACTTTCAAAAACTGAAATGCAATGTCAATCATTAGCTATTGCTTTTTGAGTGGTTCTAGTAGATTTTACAAATGAAATCTCTTGACAGGTTTAATGGTGATGAAGGCAGTCCCAGCAAAGCCCTGTGGAGCGTGACTAGGGCATGTCGTCCTGCGGCCTTGGCCAAGATAGAACTCACTACACCCCTCCAGTATTCCCTGATCATTTGAAACCCTGGCGCAGTTTGTAGCGAAATTAATATCTTGTCAAATAGCTGAATACTTGATGCTTTGCCAGGGCTACCAAGGGTGTTTTTATTGAGACACCAACACTGGATGTTTTGCCTCGAGGCCCCATCCTGTTATTTAACCCATAACCGGAGGGAAGTGACGGATCAATACCTTTCCCAAAGTAACCAATGCTTAAGTGAATGCAGAGTATTCAACTGGAATTCGAACTCGGCTCACCGATTTCTCTTTCCAGGCCGACATCTATAGAGCAAAGTATCATGGGGGGCACAAATATACAGGTTTGATATAGAGATTTCAAGAGAAGTGCATGTACAAAGAGGAAGGCTGGTAGAATCTTCAGGAAGGGCATGCATCCAGGCCGAAGGCTAAAGAAAGGCATGTATGTACACTGGAAGGCAGAAGCCCGAAAAGAGCCGGAATGTAAATACAAGCAGGCAGACACATGCCTAAGAGGGGCATGTACAGACATAGGATGGTAGAAGCAAAAAATGGAGCATGCAAACACAGACAAGCATGGCCTAAAGCGGGGTTACGGCATGTACAGACACAGGAAGGAAGAAGCCTGAAAAAGAGCAGGAATACAAACAAAGGCAGGCAGAAGCCTAAAGGGGGTTGGGACATGTACAGACACAGGAAGGAAGAACCCTGAAAAAGAGCAGGAATACAAACAAAGGCAGGCAGAAGCCTAAAGGGGGTTGGGACATGTACAGACACAGGAAGGAAGAACCCTGAAAAAGAGCAGGAATACAAACAAAGGCAGGCAGAAGCCTAAAGGGGTTGGGACATGTACAGACACAGGAAGGAAGAAGCCCGAAAAAGAGCAGGAATACAAACAAAGGCAGGCAGAAGCCTAAAGGGGGTTGGGACATGTACAGACACAGGAAGGAAGAAGCCTGAAAAAGAGCAGGAATACAAACAAAGGCAGGCAGAAACCTAAAGGGAGTTGGGGCATGTACAGAAACAGGTAAAAGCATGAAAGGTAGCATTCAAACCCAGGTTGGTAGAGGCATGTATACAAAGGTAGAGTACTAACGAATAGCATGAATGCAAACACAGGTGGGCAGAAACCTAGGTGGGTGCATGTATGCACACAATCAGGCAGTTGCCTGAAGAAAAGTGTGCATGTTAGTATAGCCAGGTACACTGACAAAATCTAATAGAAATATGAATACTGACACACAGAGACAAAAAGGAAGGAAGGCAAATATACATACGCATAATATTTTATTAAAAGAGAGAAAAAGATACAAAACAAAGCCTCACCTTAATAATCTGTTCAAGGGAGGTAATTTTTGCCTCCAAAGCCGACACTTGCTCTTTTGCCAACAAACATTCTTTTTCCTGCTGTGCTAAACTTTGTTTTAAGTTTTTACATTCTTCATTCACCTGTAAAAGAAAGAAAACGTTTAACAAATTAAAGAGTTTGTTAAAATCAAAGACTTTCAATGTGAAATCTTTAATTACACAATATGCAAAAAGATATCATCAACACTGCCAGCACATTTATTTTTCTGAATAAAGAGCTTTTCTTTCAAAACGATTGTTTGTTCAATCAAACTCTAAGACATTAAACATTGAAATAGGAATGAAATATTTTGATCAAAATTCCAGACATCAAAGATAAAAGAAAGTTTCTTTTTTTTCTCCTCTTCAACTTATTTCAAACTACAGTAGCATATTATGAAAAAAAGCTACACAATGAAATATTCAATTTTTAATCATGCATAAATATATGCTGCTTCCCTTATGTCTTGTCATTTAATCATTTCACCCCATGGAAGACAAAGTCACAAAAAAAAGGAATTGCTGGGGGTAAAAGAATTAAAAAAAATATGTTAAGGAACAAGAAAAATAAACAGAAACTACGAAGGCAAAAGATAACAATTGACATTATACTTTATTTAATATTTTGTATATATTTACATATTCATATCTAGGAATATTGTCTAATTCTTCTATTATTCAGTATTGCACAGTGGATCTGGCCATAATGATGGGATAAAAAGCATCAATAATGAGATGGAATCAAATTAGTAATAAAATAATAGTAATAATGAAGAGTGGATCTGGCCAGAGGGTGGGGATAAAAAGCATCAATAATAAGATGGAATCAAATTAGTAATAAAATAATAGTAATAATGAAGAGTGGATCTGGCCAGAGGGTGGGGATAAAAAGCATCAATAATAAGATGGAATCAAATTAGTAATAAAATAATAGTAATAATGAAGAATGGATCTGGCCAGAGGGTGGGGATAAAAAGCATCAATAATAAGATGGAATGAAACTAGTAATAAAATAATAGTAATAATGAAGAGTGGATCTGGCCAGAGGGTTGGGATAAAAAGTATCAATAATAAGATGGAATGAAACTAGTAATAAAATAATAGTAATAATGAAGAGTGGATCTGGCCAGAGGGTGGGGATAAAAAGCATCAATAATAAGATGGAATCAAACTAGTAATAAAATAATAGTAATAATGAAGAGTGGATCTGGCCAGAGGGTGGGGATAAAAAGCATCAATAATAAGATGGAATGAAACTAGTAATAAAATAATAGTAATAATGAAGAGTGGATCTGGCCAGAGGGTGGGGATAAAAAGCATCAATAATAAGATGGAATGAAACTAGTAATAAAATAATAGTAATAATGAAGAGTGGATCTGGCCAGAGGGTTGGGATAAAAAGCATCAATAATAAGATGGAATGAAACTAGTAATAAAATAATAGTAATAATGAAGAGTGGATCTGGCCAGAGGGTGGGGATAAAAAGCATCAATAATAAGATGGAATCAAATTAGTAATAAAATAATAGTAATAATGAAGAATGGATCTGGCCAGAGGGTGGGGATAAAAAGCATCAATAATAAGATGGAATGAAACTAGTAATAAAATAATAGTAATAATGAAGAGTGGATCTGGCCAGAGGGTTGGGATAAAAAGTATCAATAATAAGATGGAATGAAACTAGTAATAAAATAATAGTAATAATGAAGAGTGGATCTGGCCAGAGGGTGGGGATAAAAAGCATCAATAATAAGATGGAATCAAACTAGTAATAAAATAATAGTAATAATGAAGAGTGGATCTGGCCAGAGGGTGGGGATAAAAAGCATCAATAATAAGATGGAATGAAACTAGTAATAAAATAATAGTAATAATGAAGAGTGGATCTGGCCAGAGGGTGGGGATAAAAAGCATCAATAATAAGATGGAATGAAACTAGTAATAAAATAATAGTAATAATGAAGAGTGGATCTGGCCAGAGGGTTGGGATAAAAAGCATCAATAATAAGATGGAATGAAACTAGTAATAAAATAATAGTAATAATGAAGAGTGGATCTGGCCAGAGGGTGGGGATAAAAAGCATCAATAATAAGATGGAATCAAAGTAGTAATAAAATAATAGTAATAATGAAGAATGGATCTGGCCAGAGGGTGGGGATAAAAAGCATCAATAATAAGATGGAATCAAATTAGTAATAAAATAATAGTAATAATGAAGAGTGGATCTGGCCAGAGGGTGGGGATAAAAAGCATCAATAATAAGATGGAATCAAACTAGTAATAAAATAATAGTAATAATGAAGAGTGGATCTGGCCAGAGGGTGGGGATAAAAAGCATCAATAATAAGATGGAATGAAACTAGTAATAAAATAATAGTAATAATGAAGAGTGGATCTGGCCAGAGGGTTGGGATAAAAAGCATCAATAATAAGATGGAATGAAACTAGTAATAAAATAATAGTAATAATGAAGAGTGGATCTGGGCAGAGGCTTGGGATAAAAAGCATCAATAATAAGATGGAATGAAACTAGTAATAAAATAATAGTAATAATGAAGAGTGGATCTGGCCACAGGGTTGGGATAAAAAGCATCAATAATAAGATGGAATCAAACTAGTAATAAAATAATAGTAATAATGAAGAGTGGATCTGGCCAGAGGGTGGGGATAAAAAGCATCAATAATAAGATGGAATCAAACTAGTAATAAAATAATAGTAATAATGAAGAATGGATTTGGCCAGAGGGTGGGGATAAAAGCATCAATAATAAGATAGATCAAACTAGTAATAAAATAATAGTAATAATGAAGAGTGGATCTGGCCAGAGGGTGGGGATAAAAAGCATCAATAATAAGATGGAATCAAACTAGTAATAAAATAATAGTAATAATGAAGAGTGGATCTGGCCAGAGGGTTGGGATAAAAAGCATCAATAATAAGATGGAATCAAAGTAGTAATAAAATAATAGTAATAATGAAGAGTGGATCTGGCCAGTGGGTTGGGATAAAAAGCATCATTAATAAGATGGAATCAAACTAGTAATAAAATAATAGTAATAATGAAGAGTGGATCTGGCCAGAGAGTTGGGATAAAATGTTCATTAAATCTCTTCCAAACAAAATCGAGTTCTAAGAAAGAATCCGGATAATATCTTGATGTATGGTTTCAATGAATAGATGAAAGATATCATAAATGCCTGCCAAAATTGAAATATCATATAAAATCCAGTTTTGAAAAATCCTTGAAAGAATAAGAGCAGAAATAAGAACAAATCATTTTTTAATATTTTAGTTTTTGCTTTGGGTTTGGCTCTAAGTAGGTATAATTGTAGTTCTAGTCTCAGCCATGATACCATTTACTCAGAGGACTTATTTAGCTTTCAAATTTCAGTTAATGACAAAAAACACTTATTTGATATCGATACCAGGAAATCAAAATTTGACTTACATCCATTCATTTTTCTTTCAGTCTACAGTTTCGCTTTAACTGGAAACAACTATTGCTTTTTAGTCTTTTGTGCCAACGTCCAAAGAGTCTGAGCTCCATGGCCATGGATTAGTTTGAAAGCTTTCATTCACCCGAGCAATGCCAGGCTATACTGCTAGTGTACCATATGAATTGAAACTGAGGTGTCAAAGGGTATCTTGTCATGTGTAAACAGCTGCTTTAAGGGTAGAAAAGAAAAAGTTTTTGCATTGCATCCTGACCAGCAATGAAAAATGGATACACTATGATAACCCGAAACATAGTAGTTCATAGGGCAAGCCCATTCATTCATCAACATTGGGAGCAAAACTCAATATCCCCATGGTTTGAAGCTTCTGCTCTGCATTTCTGGCACTTCCCGCCTGTGGAACTTGCTTCCATATTCTTGCTTTCCTGATGGCTACAACCTCCAGGAATTTAAATGCAATGCCAATACTCATCTATTAATCACTTGACTCTAGTTTTTTCACCAACCCGTATATCCTTTCCTTTCTCTCCACCTTTGCAACTGTCATCACACCTGTATTCCCATCCTTCTCATGCTCCTTTCTAACTGGTTCGTCTTCCTCTTCACTCTCTTCTACTTAATCTTTTTACTCTTATCTAGCCCCCTGCACATCAGTGGCATTACTGCCTTACTCGGGGTGATACCATTAAAAAAAATGAAAAAAGTAAAAAATATTTGGTGGGATCAGCTGGGTTCAGTTTATTATCAGCTACCAAAATTAACTGAAACCATCACAGGGGGTTGCTACCAACTAGAATTGATACATTTGAGCAGAGCATTGAAGAAGAAACAGCCACTATATGACCAGAGATATAACAGTGATATTGCTACATGACAATGCTGGTCCACATGTAGCAAAATGGGTGAAAACCTACTTTGAAAAGCTTAAAAGGAAAGTCCTACTCCACCCACCATATTCACCTGAATATCTGATAGCCCTGTCCAATTAACACTTGTTCCGATCAATGGCACATGGCTTGGATGAGCTGCACTTTCATTCTTATATAGATGTCAAACAAAGGGTCGACTCATTGTTAGCCTCAAAGGATGTGTTGTGTTTCGAACATGGAATTCAAATGCTGCCAGAACGATAAAAAAAGGTAGTGGCTAGCGATTGACAATAGTTTCACTTCCATGTTTCTTACTAAACTTTATAAATAAAACAACTTTTCATGAAAAATCAGCGAGAACTTATTTAAGGTCTTTACACACACACATATATATATATATACACTAGCAGTATAGCCCAGCGTTGCTCAGGTGTAACGAAGCTTTAAAACTAATCCATGGTCCTGGAGCTCAGACTTTTTGGACATTGGCACAAAAGACTAAAAAGCAATAGTTGTTTCCAGTTAAAGCGAAACCGTAGACTGAAAGAAAAATGAATGGATGTAAGTCAAATTTTAATTTCCTGGTATTGATATCGAATAAGTTTTTTTTGTCGTAAACTGAATTTTGAAGGCTAAATAAGTCCTCTGAGTAAATGGTATCATGGCTGAGACTAAGAACTACAATTATATCTACTTAGAGCCAAACCCAAAGCAAAAACTAAAATAAAAGGGCTGAAAAAAATACAGACATACAAGCAGATAAACAAACACACACACACACACACACACACAAATATCTTGCCTTTTTTACACATATATATAAATTATTGATTTTCTGCACTATTATAAAAACTGCAACCTTGAAACTTCTCAATATTGTTTCTTATGTCTTTGTCTATGAATATATCAAATTTGATTAAAATCGGACCACTCCTTGTATAACCTGATTTTTTCGATTATCGATTTTCAGTATTTATCGGAAGGTACCTCTGTACAAAACCTAGCTAAGAACACTTGCAGACGCTTATAGTACAACTATGTAAATTTTCAAGAAAATTGGTTCAGCCTTGCGGAGTCTATAGGTAACGGACACTCACAGACAAAGTTCCATTTATAAATATATATATATATATATATATATATATATATATATATACACTCCTGGATGTGCCTTGTGATGCAGTGGATATCAGCTCAGAAATCAGAGATATGAGTTAAGAATCCCATTTAATTTGTTGTATTCACTTACATGCAAGTACCCTTGGGAAATACATCAATCTAGCGCTTCTCCCTCCAGCGATGTGTTAAATAGCAAAACAGATTGGGTTCTATAGTCTTGGTTGGCAACCAGTCTACCACAGGAAGTAATGGCAACATGCTGTGGAAAAACCTTCTGCCCACTCAGTCATGTCTCTTTTGTATAAAGTATGGTATTCTACTGACTTTTATATTTATATAAAAAATAAAAGCTGTGTTCCCATATATATAGTGTATCAAGGCAGCAGATAATTTTTTAAACATATATTGTTAAATATAAGAGACAATAAATGTTTATCATGTTTAATCATGAGCCATTCTAAACATCGTATTTTGGCTTTAATTTCAGTTGAAAATAAAGACAAAAATTCTCCAACATTTGGATAATTTTTTTTTATTAAGTTGGTTCTAAGCTTTCGGCTCACATGTGCCATCTTCAGAGAGGTTACAATGACGTTAGCACAAAAACATCCACCATCAGCAACAACTTTATCTTGTATTGACATAAAACTTGCTGTTGCTGATCATGACTAGTGGTAGTCTGTATGTCCTAAGGTCACAGGAACAGTAGAAAGCAGTAAATAACCTATCTAATGAGTTTGCGTAAACGGTTGACAGAACAGAGCCTTGGAGAGATAGGAAAATATCCAAGAAAAACCAAGCATTACGTAAAGTTCCAAAAGACAGGAAGTTGTGGAAAGCCAGGAACGCCAACATTCTGAAGGAGCACAGCACATGAAAGAAGTCTGATGACCTTTTTAGAAACAGATGTCCTGACATTGGCTGTACAGGTCACCCCCCCACCACCACTCACAACAATCCTCAATGTTTTCCAGCAAAGCCATTAACTTTTTGTGAAGTGATTATGTCTTCAACAGAACAGCAAGATTTGGTTTTTCAGAAACTTTCCTCATGAATCTGGTATCTTTTTTTCAATATATACAAGTTATATTTGAATGGATCTTTGGAAAACTGTTTCTTCTTAGGATTCTTTTTCTTGTCTTTTTGGATTCAGGATTTGGATAAAATAAATAAATAAATGACAACAGGAAAATTCATAAAATTTCCCCATAATTCCCTTCTTTCAATTTAACGTATTTCGATTGCATATAACCTCACTAAAAATGTCAGTATGGAACATTAAACGAAAAAAGTTTTAATTTATCAGTAAGAATTTTATTTTATTTAAATAAGCAAATAAAAAAGAATAGTGAGAAAAAAGATTTCGCTAAAATTATACAGTAGGACAAGAGAAAAAAACGTTTTCATAATAAGAATAGTATTTCTCCTATATGCAGCGTCCCTTCAAAATGTAGGCGAACATGGCCCTCCACATTTCCTTGTCCCTTGTAGCTCTTAATAACACTTCTCTTGTTATACCACTCAAACCCTGCTCCACCATCGATCTGCTCAAGTTCATCAAATATGTCACGCATTGCTTTCCTTTATCTTTTTCCTGCTATCCATCCTGTGAGCATCATCTTCTCCAAGCCCTCCTTCCTCACTATATGTTCCAGAAAATTCAGCTGCCTTTTACTGGTGTTAAGTATCAGTATCCTTCTTGTGTCCATCCTATATAAAACCTTCGTTGCTCACACATTCCATCCATTCATTAAGTATGTCATACCTTGCTTTCCCTTGTCTCTCTTCCCTTCTATCCGTCTCATGAGCATCAGGTTCTCCAAGCCCTCCTTCCTCATTACATGTCCCAAAAACCTCAGCTGTCTTTTCCTGATGTTAAGTATCAGTTTCCTTCTTGTGTCTGTCCTCTTCAAAATCTCGTCGTTGCTCACACATTCCATCCATTCATTAAGTATGTCATGCATTGCTTTCCCTTGTCTCTCTTCCCTTCTATCAGTCCCGTGAGCATCAGGTTTTTTAAGCCCTCCTTTCTCATTACATATCCCAAAAACTTCAGCTGCTTTTTCCTGATGTTAAGTACCAGTTTCCTTTTCATCTTTATCCTCTCCAAAACCTTGTTTTTGCTCACAGGTTCTGCCTATGGGATCATCAGCATCCTTGTTTTGGTTGCTGCAAGTTTTTCCTTCATCTTTGATGAGGTTGTACAAGCATTTGCTGCCATATTGATAAACTGACATCACATCACATCACTGTCCAGCACTCTCTTCTTTGTTTCCAGCAGAGTCTTCCTGTCATTCAATACTCTATGCCATTGAAACATTGGTTTTCATACAATCACTAAAGCTTAGCAACACTAAGTGGTTAATAGCTGATGAATAACCACCTGATATTTTAAGTGGATTGTGTAATAGATAACAGCTGAAAATTTGAAATCAGAGAGCCTGGTTACCTTTTTACATTGTTACTAGCAGTATAGCCCAGCATTGCTCAGGTGTAATGAAAGCTTTAAAACTAATCCATGGTCCTGGAGTTCAGACTCTTTGGACGTTGGCACAAAAGACTAAAAAGCAATAGTTGTTTCCAGTTAAAGCAAAACCGTAGACTGAAAGAAAAATGAATGGATATAAGTCAAATTTTGATTTCCTGGTATCGATATCAAATAAGATTTTTTTTTTCGTCATAAACTGAATTTTGAAGGCTAAATAAGTCCTTTGAGTAAATGGTATCATGGCTGAGACTAAGAAGTACAATTATACCTACTTAGAGCCAAACCCGAAGCAAAAACTAAAATAAAAGGGCTGAAAAAAATACAGACATACAGGCAGATAAACAGACACACACAAACATCTTGCCTTTTTATATATATGTATATTATCGATTTTCTGCACTATTGTAAGAACTGCAACCTTGAAACTTCTGAATATCATTTCTTATGTCTTTGTCTATGACATATGAAAAAAATACAGACATACAGGCAGATAAACAGACACACACAAACATCTTGCCTTTTTATATATATGTATATTATCGATTTTCTGCACTATTGTAAGAACTGCAACCTTGAAACTTCTGAATATCATTTCTTATGTCTTTGTCTATGAGTCTATCAAATTTGATTAAAATTGGACCACTCCTTCTATAACCTGATTTTTGCGATTATTGATTTTTGATATTTATCGGGGGTACCTCGACACAAAATCTAGCTAAGAACACTCGCAGACGCTTCTAGTACAACTGTGTAAATTTTCAAGAATATTGGTTCAGCCATTTTGGAGTCTATAGGTAACAGACATACACACACAGAAAGTTTCATTTATAAATAAGTTTAGATATTGACTTACAAATAACCCTAAGACAGATATGAATCCACATCTTATCCCTCCAGCTATGGGTTAATTCATAGTATTTATAGCAGTAAATCATTATCTCTAAAAACATTTCTTAGAATCCCAAAATACAGTCCAGTTTGCAATAACCTGCAAAAGATTAAATTAACTGTAAAAAAAAAAAAGAAAAAAAAAAAAATCGAATAAATTTATAATGTTTACCTTTTTGAGTCTCTCACAAACCAATCCTATGTCAAGTCTCCTGCAAACCAAACCTATGTCTACCATTTTGAGTCTCTTGCAAACTAGACATGTGACTACCTTGTCAAGTCTCCTGCAAACCAATCCTGTCTACTTTTACTCACTCATCCAGAAATTAAACCTTTGTCTACATTTTTGGTTATTATGAAAATCAAACCTATGTCTATCTCTCTAACATTCATACAAACAAAATCTATGTCTACCTTCTTAACTCTCGTCTAAACTATATATGCCTACCCATCGATTGAATCGAGTCATTTTGGTACACAGGCTGAAATAATCTGAAAAAGGTTGATATGCCAGAAAGCATCATTAAGCAAACAGCAACAAAAAAGAAGTGAATATGGTAAAAAAAAAAAAAAAGATAATCAAAGGTTTTATTAGATTTAATAGTTTCTTTTTCTGACTAGACACTCTCACTCGAAGCATGATAATTTGATACACTAAACTATAAAATCAACAGGCTAAACTTCAAACTGGCCTGCATTTACCTGGGTGCGAACAATCACTGGTAACACAAAGCTATCTCTATTATAATAAATGTCTTTCTTCTAACTATGGCTGATGCCAATCCCCAGGAAAGTGACTCATTCTGCCATTTTAATTTGATGAAGTGGAAGGTCTATATTGAAACCATTGCTAGGTTTGCTGCTAAAAATGTTGGATCACCATGCCATGCTAAACAATATTTCTCTCCAGAATCTATCACATTGAATACACTGGTTCTCGCTCAATCACTAAAGTTAAGCAATGTTGAGCCTGGTCAGTACTTAGATGGGTGACCGCTTGAGAATACCAGGTGCTGTAAGCATTTAGTGATGGATGTGCGCTGTGGGGCAGTGGATATCAGCTCAGAAAGAGAAATTGGTGAGCCGAGTTCAAATTCCAGTTGAATACCCTGCATTCACTTAAGCATTAGTACCTTTGGGAAAGGTATTAATCCATCCCTTCCCCCCAGTTATGGGTTAAATAACAGGGTAGGACTTGGGGACCCTGTTCTTAAAAAAACAAATCCCAATGAATCTTGATAGTCGAAAATAAAAAAGTATTACTTGACACAAAACTTATATAAAAACAAAAATAAATAAAGGTATTACCAGCAATAAATAAAATTTAGTTGGCAATAAATGACCCGCTGAGGTTGATATGCCATAAAAACAAAAACCAACCAACCAACCAACCAACAACATATAAGTCTACCTTTTAGCCCATCCTTAGAATATTGCTGTCACATATGATCCAGTGCTCCTGCTATATATTTAGAGATACTTGATAAAATCTAAAAAAGAATCAGCAATATTATTGGTCCTGACCTGGCGTCTTGGCTTCAATTACTTTCCCAACACAAAATGTAACCTCTCTGTGCCTTTATTGTCATGGTAAGTGTACAGATGACCTCTTCACTACTGTTTATAGACTTAATGGATTGAGATGCAAGCTGTAAGTTCTATGCTAAAAGTTTATTTTCTTGCCCTTCTCAGTTGTGGAATTCCCTTCCAGCTCCATGCTTTCCAGCCATCATTGATTTTCAAAAATTTAAATGCACTGTTAACAATTAAGAGTGTGAGACTCCCCTTTGCAAGGGTGTTTTCAACTAGCATCCAGTTGGCAGACAAAAATAAACGGGGTTGTAACTTAATACATGTCCCTTTCTTGACAGACATACAGTGGATATTGAGCACAATATCCACACTAGAATCATCAGCCAATCAGAACCTACAGAATAGACTTGCCTGGATAGCAGAATGGAATCTCTCAGGCTGTTATATGAACCACCTACCAATTAGGCTGTCAGTGTTGAACACAACTTCAAATACACTAAAGTACTGTCTGTTGTGATTTACTATTTCTACATAATTTCAATCGACTTCTACTGTCTTCCTGAATAAACCCCTGTTCTTGCTCCTCAACAACACTTCTGTTTTTTTAATTTACCCAGTAGCCCCTTGTGTCTTAGTAGCTTTACTGCCTAGCATGGGATGAATTTAAAAAAAAAAAACCCAGAAAAGTCTCCTGACAAGCAACATTACATTACTAAATGTTCATGATATAAGGCACAAAAGTTTTTCAAGGTAGATAATTACTGAATGAGATCATAAGAAGAGTTAACAATTGCAGATTATGAGGATGCCTTGGAAAGATAGTGTAGTGATCAGGGAAGCATCCTCTTGGGAGTCTGAATATAACTTTCTTGTTACTCATAGAATACAAGGGGAGTGGTGATGATTCATGTAAGTGTTTATGCTATTGCTGCTCTCTACTGTAAAGGCATGAACTGGTGAAATTAATGAATGTGGCTTGTCAGGAGACTTTTCTGGGTTTTTTTTTTTTTTTTAATTCATCCCATGCTAGGCAGTAAAGCTACTAAGACACAAGGGGCTACTGGGTAAATTAAAAAAAAAATTCAGCTGTCTCTTCCTGATGCTCACTATTAATTTCCTTTTTGTTTCCATCATTTCCAAGACCTCATCATTTCTCACATGCACAATCCATGATATTTGCAGCATCCTTCCATAGAACCATATTTCAGTTGCTTCAAGTTTTTCCTTCATCTTTGATGGTATCGTCCAGAATTCACTGCCATATTGAAGGAGGGACAAAAGCAACATTCATTAATTTCACCAGTTCATGCCTTTACAGTAGAGAGCAGCAATAGCATACACACTTAGATGAATCATCACCACTCCCCTTGTATTCTATGAGTAACAAGAAAGTTATATTCAGACTCCCAAGAGGATGCTTCCCTGATCACTACACTATCTTTCCAAGGCATCCTTATAATCTGCAATTGTTAACTCTTCTTATGATCTCATTCAGTAATTATCTACCTTGAAAAACTTTTGTGCCTTATATCATGAACATTTAGTAAAGAAAAAAAAAGGTGAGATGAACCTAAAATATTATTTGAGTCTAGTTAAGATTACATAAATTTTTCAGTTGCACATATAAAAATATGCACGTAATTAAGAAAGTCAATTGCTAACGAACTGTCCAGTCGATTGGGTGGTAAGTCGGTTAATCAACTAGGTACCTATTTTGTCTGTTAAAGAAAACTAAGAATATAATTACTTTGCCACAATTTACAATTGCAGATTAATTTGAAAATTAAACAATTGGTAGGATAGCAAAGATTTTTATTCTTCATGCCAGATTGATGATACTCAGTATCACTTTTTTGTTTAATCATTTCACATAAAGAAAGGTAATAAAACCACTAAGACATAACCACATGACACTGTAAGGATGAAAAGAACAGGACTAGAAAACAGACAATAACAACTGACATTGCATTCAAATTTTTAAAGATAAAAATTGACTTGAAAGCATGGAGTCGTAATAGAGTTCCACAGGTGAGAAGTGCAAGAAAAACTATTCTTCTTCTACGTGCTGTGTCTCTTCTGGTTGTAGACGGTCATGGCCCTCCACATCTCCCTATCCCTTGTTGCTCTTAACACCGTTTTTCCTGTTACCCCGCCTAAATTCTGCCCTGCCATCTATTTGCTCAAGCCCATAAATAAAAAATATAAATGTATAGAAATATGGCTAAAAATAGAGGGATCAGTTTTATATATTAATTATAATATAGAATTGATCCCCCACTTCATATCCACATAATTTCTAATTTGTTTATCAAATTTTGATTAGGTATGAATCCACCTCTTCTCAATACTGATGAATAATCCATAACTACTGTGTCCCTTCAGGATGTAGGCGATCATGGCTTTCCAAATTTCCCTATTCCTTGTAACTCTTAATATCCTTTCTCTTGTTATCCCACTCAATCCCTGCTCCACTGTATATGTGCTCAAGTTCATCAAGTAAGTCATGCATTGTTTTCCCTTGCCTCTCTTTTCCTCTATCCGTCTTGTGAGCATCAGATTCTCCAAGCCCTCCTCCCTCATCAGATGTTGTAACTCTGCATTTCAAATCACCAAAACTGGGGATGGGAGATAATAGTATATCCCAAATACAAGACTCACATGCTGTGTCAAGTAGATACTCTGCTAGTAACTGCTAGTTTAGTTGTTTGTTTTACCAGCACATCTACCCTTTCAGGTAATAAATTTAAATCCCTGGGAAGCATTATAACAGAAGATGGAAAGTGTGACACAGAGATCCGAAGGCGAATTGGCATGGTGAAGGAAGCATTCCAGAAGTTAAGTAAGGTTTTAAGAAACAGGAGAATTTTGCTAGAAACTAAGAAGAGAGTACTGGATTGCTACGTGCTGTCCGTCCTTCAATATGGCAGTGAATTCTGGACGATACCATCAAAGATGAAGGAAAAACTTGAAGCAACTGAAATATGGTTCTACGGAAGGATGCTGCAAATATCATGGATTGTGCATGTGAGAAATGATGAGGTCTTGCAAATGATGGAAACAAAAAGGAAATTAATACTGAGCATCAGGAAGAGACAGCTGAAGTTCCTGGGAGACGGAAGGAGGGCTTGGAGAATCTGATACCAACAGGCCACATAGAGGGGAAAAAGAGACAGGATAACATATTTGAAGGACCTAATCAGGTGGATGACGGAATGAGGATTGCATGGTGTAACAGGAGAAGGTGTGCTCAGAGCCACCAGGGATAGGGAAACGTGGAAGGCCATGATCGCCTACGTCCTGAAGGGGCAGGGCACATAGCAGAAGAATGCTGAAGAATTTGTTTGGTTTTTGTTTATTGCTTGTTGATCTTTTGTGAGTATTGTTGTCGAGATATAAGTAGAGGTGTTGTGATTTGATGGGTGATGGTTATACTCACTATATTCCACGCCAATAGTGTTTATGTATATAAAAGAATAAGAAGATCCCATTCCTAAATACAAATAGATATACAACATCAAAAAAACTTTCAGCTGTCTTTTTCTGGTGTTAGTACGGCACTTAAATACATAAATTCTAAGTACCATAAAGGTATAATCCCCAATAGTAACCTATAATGTAGTCCTATGATCCACATTAGTCTTCGAGTTCCTTCAGACCATCATGGTTACCACCTAGCTGACACTGCACTTGTTAACGTGTTGCTTGTTTTGCCAATGGTATCATGTTAGTGGCACAGCTCTGCTTGACTTAGCTGATGTTAGTCTGCTCACAACCACTCACACCACTGCAACACTGTGTTTTTGATCTCAGAGGGTGAGAAGATCATTGACAAAATAAACTTAAAATGAAAACTGGTCTGACATCTGAGAGTTACACAACAAAATAAATCTTTCAGAATAAAGAATTAACTTGGGTTAAATATGTAACAATGATTTGGTTTTCATTATTTGAATTGTTTGGACTTTTGTTCTCGTCTTTATTGCCATGTTTTTGACGTTTCAGTCATTGTTCGCTATGGCCTTCCTCAAGAGCTAGGAATTTTCAAACTGAACTCTTTATTTCAATCCCTAAAATAATAAAGGGTTTGGTTCAAAATTCCTAGCACTAGAACAAGACCGGAGCATACAACAGCTGAAACAATGTAAACATGGCAATAAAGATGAGAACAATAGTCCTAACAATGTAATTAATACCTCATCTCAGAAATATAGACAAATACTGAACAATTTGGTTTATAGATGGTTTGTTGTATACAGTGGTTTTAGCTCTTCCATTTAAAATTAAATGACACTGGAATCCTTTTCAGAGTCTGTAGCTTGTGTTAGTAGTAACTCAATTTTATGAGTTCTGTTCTTAAAACCGGCACAAGAATTTGAGTAAGAGGTTTCATTATCTCTCGTCTTCTCCTAATCTCTTCTAAATTCTTCTGTGATCTTCTGATCAGCTCTTTCAATCTCTACTAAGTTTATCTATCTGAGCAGCACAAGGTCTTGGTCAGGAGGTCTCTCTTGTCTTCTCCAAATCTATTCTCTCTTCTGCTAAGTTTTTTTTCTATTTTCTCTCCCAAAGTCTCCAGCTTATATGGAATCCTGCATCCATAAGGTGTGAGTATTGATCATATGAATCAAGCTTTCCTAATATTTCAAATAGTTCATCATTTATCCATTTAAATGCCTCTACATAATCTTTGAAACATTGAGATTGATCTTTCTATATTTGTACTGCTTGTTCTTAGCACGTCTTGTTCAACAGAATTTCTTGTTCAACTTAGCATCAAAAACCTAGTAGCTATTTCATTGTGCACATTTTAAAGAAAATAATTATGAAGCACTTATTTTGATGAACTGCATTACTTAGAACATTTATTGTTACTTATGCAAATGTAGAAAGAGTTTTAGTTAGCAATAATATGAGAGATGGAAATAAAGACATTATGGTAATAACATTGAACAGTAGAGAGAATAATTTGCATATAAAGAATAACTTCTCATCCCAGAAATACAGATAGGGCATCAGTTGATCACAACAACCAAGATGAGGATATTAGTTGGAAAGTAAAAAATGATGACTCCTCATCCCAGAAATTCAGACAAAAGGCAATCAGGTGATAACAAAAACAAAGACAAGGGCATTAGTCTACCCAGAAATTCAGCAAAAAGCAATAAGTTGATAATAACAAAGACAAGGGCATTAGTCTACCCAGAAATTCAGCAAAAAGCAATAAGCTGATAATAACAAAGACAAGGGCATTAGTCTACCCAGAAATTCAGCAAAAAGCAATAAGTTGATAATAACAAAGACAAGGGCATTAGTCTACCCAGAAATTCAGCAAAAAGCAATAAGCTGATAATAACAAAGACAAGGGCATTAGTCTACCCAGAAATTCAGCAAAAAGCAATAAGCTGATAATAACAAAGACAAGGGCATTAGTCTACCCAGAAATTCAGCAAAAAGCAATAAGCTGATAATAACAAAGACAAGGGCATTAGTCTACCCAGAAATTCAGCAAAAAGCAATAAGCTGATAATAACAAAGACAAGGGCATTAGTCTACCCAGAAATTCAGCAAAAAGCAATAAGCTGATAATAACAAAGACAAGGGTATTAGTCTAAACCTAAATAATGATAACTTATCACCCCAGAAATTCAGCAAAAAGCAATAAGTTGATAACAAAGACAGGGGCATTCGTCTGAACCTAAATAATGGTAACTTCTCATTCCAGAAATTTTGACAGAAGGCAATCAAGTGATAAGAACAAAGATGAGGACATTCATCTAAATGTAAATAATGGTGACTCCTCATCCCTGAAATTCAGATAAATTCAAACAGGAGGTGAAAACAACAAAAGCAAGAACATTAGTTTGAACCAAAATAATGGTAAATTTTCATGGCAGAAATTTAAACAGAAATTTAAGCTCAGTACTTGAGTCATGGCAAGTGCTCATAATTTTACAGTTGATGTGTGTAGATGTAACGATGTAACAAATTACACAATACTTATTTCAGTTAACCATGCTACTTATACAAAGTTAAAAATAGTCTTAATTGACAATAACTTAAGTGGCAGATGGGTATAAAAAGGCAATGTTTATTATTCATGGCTAACTTGTTTAAATAATATATTGACTATTGTTCGTCTTTCACAGGAAAATAATTATGAGTAAAATAATGCACAAAACTAAGTAACCAAGTAATTATTTTAAGTTTTTGGAACATCTGTGACCTCCACCCTACCAAAAAAAGAAGAGAAAACAATAGATTCAATTAAATACACTATTTATTGAAAAAGCAATACTTTATAGTAAAATGTTAAAGATTTACATTAAGTAGGGGACCAGTTCTGTATTATCAGTTAATGGCCATACATGATATACGCTTAGGTGATCATGCCCCGAAAAAGACATAACTGACTAGGCAGAAGATTTTTCTGCAGTAGGTTGCCATTACTTTCTGTGGTAGACTATTTGTCAACCAAAGCTATAGAACCCAATCTGGCCTGCTATTTAACCCATAACTGGAGGGATGGACAACAGATTAATACCTTTCTCAGGGGTATTTGCACATAATTGGCTGCAACGAATTCAACTGAAATTTGAACTTAGTTGATTGAACTTGATTTCTCAGCCCAAGCCAATATCCACTGTACCACAAGGCAAGTTTTCTTTTATAGTTAATTTAAAAATTCAATATCCATGCAAAATCTTTGGAATCAGTTCTATATTTTTTTTTGTAATATCAAACAGATATCCTACTGGGAAAGGGTTCTGTTAGTTCGTCTGCTATTTCGGTCTTGAGTAATCAAACTCTAAAAAGCTACGCTGATAAAAAAAAACAAAAAAAAACAATTTTTTTGCATGTCTGAATTTTGGAGATGAAGTCACTCAGTTAAGTGCCATACGTAATATACACTTGGGCAATCATGTCTCGAAAGAGACATGACTGACTGGGCAGAAGATTATCCTGCAGTAGGTTGCCATTGCTTTCTGCAGTAGACTGTTTGCTAGCCAAGGCTATAGAACCCAATCTGCCCTGTTATTTAACCCATAACTAGAAGGAGCAGAGGGATTAATACTTTTCCCAAGGGTATTTGCGCATAAGTGAATGCAAGGAATTCAACTGGAATTTGAACTCGGCTCCCAGATTTCTCGTTCCGAACCGATATCCACAGCACTACAATGCCTATGAAGAGTGATTCTTATAACCATTATTTATTTTAGTCTAATCTTATCTTTGTTTTTCTTTTTATCACTCTCCACTCCACTCATGTATCACAAAAGGTTTTTAAGGATTCAATAATTTCTATCAGAACTTCTGAGAAAATATTATTTACAGTCAGACTAATATCCCCATCTCTATGTTATTTTCATTGTTTGGACCGTTGTCCTCATCTTTATTATCATCATATTCACAACATTTCAGCCACTGTATGCTCCTGGGCTTCTTCAAGGTGATATACATTAAAATTTCAAGCTGAACACTTTATTTTGCCCACTGCAGTAGATTGTTCTAGTTCCATGAGCCATGCTATTTCTGGACATCTCAGTTTCAGGTAATTCCCTTCAAGTAAGTTAACTCTTCAAGTTTTTGTTCACATCTGCTGTGGCCAGGTATTGTCTTACAACTCTTTGAGTGAAGTCAGTACTTAACTTCAACCAACACTTTTATCCACTGAGCCATGTGTACTTGGGGACCTGAGGAAAGCCGAAGTGTTCAACAGCCAAAACATTGTGACTATGACAATAAAGATGAGGACAACACCTGGAACAATGAAAATAATGTCAATAGCTACAATACTTCATCTCAGAAATATAGACTGATTCCCATCTTTGTTGCTGTTATTACAACATTTCATGTACTGTAACCTTTGGCTTTCTTTAGGTGTCTGTCAATCTCAGTAAATTTCACAATTTCAATCTGAACTTTTTATTTAATCTATTGGAATTACCTGAATTGACAGATACCTGAAGAAGGCTGGAAGGGAAATGGGCGAAACACTGTGACAACAAAAACAAAGATGAGGACATTAAATCATTTTTACTATGAAAATGTATTCTAATCAAGCATTAAACTGCTTTTAAATAATGCAGATAACCCTTGACATATTTACACTAAGATATATCACTCAAATTTCAGCTTCGCAAATATTTCATTAATCTCGAGAAATTGAAACTTATTCCTAGAACCAGACTTGCCAGTAATCAATACTTAATCAATACTTAATTAACAAGAAAAAGCAATTGATGTTCTACTTTCAGCATGGAGTTCGACACAAAACAATCCTTCTAAAAAGCAACCAACTGATTGAGTGATGAGGTAAGCTCAGACTAGCCAACCTCTCAACATAACTTCCATGTAAATTAGTTGTCAATGACACCTCCCTAGACTAAAAAGTATTATTAAGGGAGACAACTCAAAAATCAACATTCTCAGACAGATGTATTGATATAGATATGAAGAGCACCATCACAAAATTGTAGACAAATTCTACAGATTTAAATACTGTCACTGGAAATTAATTTTTGGTACAAAGCTGGCTCATACATAAACTGATTTTTCTGCTTGGACTGGCTCCAAAAATTTGAATTTTTATATTCATGTATATTAACCAACCAATGATGTTACATAAAGAATATGCGCTGTGGTACCGTGAATATGCGCCGTGGTACCGTGAATATCAACACGCAACAAGAAATCAGAGAGCTGAGTTCGAATTTCAGTTTACCTTCTTGCATTTACTTATGCACAAATACTCTTAGGAAAGGTATTACTCCATCTCTTCCCTCCATTTATGGGTTAAATAACAGAACAGATTTGGTTCAATAGACTTGGTTGACAACCAATCTACTGCAGAAAGCAATGGCAACCTACTGCAAAATAATCTTCTGCCCAGTCAGTCATGTCTCTTTTGAGATGATTCCCAAAGCGTGTATCACGTATGACATTTAACTGACTGAATGAAGATAATAGTTGGAAACAAAAGTAAAGCTTCTAGTGAGCAGAAAGTGGGGGATCAATTCTCTATTGTTATTAAGTAATAAACTGATCCCCCACTCATTACTACTTATTGACACAATCCATCTCTTTTCCCTTCAGCTATAGTTTAAAGAGAAAGATAGAAAATCTTCTCTCTAGTCAGTCATGTTTCTTTCGCGACATGATCGCCCAAAGTGTGTATCACACATGCTTAACTAACTGAATGAAGATAATAGTCGGAAACAAAAGTAAAGCTTCTAGTGAGCAAAAAGTGGGGGATCAATTCTCTATTGTTATTAAGTAATAAACTGATCCCCCACTCATTACTACTTATTGACACAATCCATCTCTTCTCCCTTCAGCTATAGTTTAAAGAGAAAGATAGAAAATCTTCTCTCTAGTCAGTCATGTTTCTTTCGCGACATGATCGCCCAAAGTTTGTATCACACATGCTTAACTAACTGAATGAAGATAATAGTTGGAAACAAAAGTAAAGCTTCTAGTGAGCAAAAAGTGGGGGATCAATTCTCTATTGTTATTAAGTAATAAACTGATCCCCCACTCATTACTACTTATTGACACAATCCATCTCTTCTCCCTTCAGCTATAGTTTAAAGAGAAAGATAGAAAATCTTCTCTCTAGTCAGTCATGTTTCTTTCGCGACATGATCGCCCAAAGTGTGTATCACACATGCTTAACTAACTGAATGAAGATAATAGTTGGAAACAAAAGTAAAGCTTCTAGTGAGCAAAAAGTGGGGGATCAATTCTCTATTGTTATTAAGTAATAAACTGATCCCCCACTCATTACTACTTATTGACACAATCCATCTCTTCTCCCTTCAGCTATAGTTTAAAGAGAAAGATAGAAAATCTTCTCTCTAGTCAGTCATGTTTCTTTCGAGACATGATCGCCCAAAGTGTGTATCACACACGCTTAACTAACTGAATGAAGATAATAGTTGGAAACATAACTAAAGCTTCTATTGGGCAAAAAGTGGGGAATCATTTTTCTATTGTTATTAATTAATAAACTGATCCCCCACTATTACTACTTATTAATACAATCTGTCTCTTCTCCCTTCAGCTATAGTTTAAAGAGCAGGATAGAAAATCTTTTGCCCAGTCAGTCATGTCTCTTTTGAGACATGATCGCCCAAAGCATATATCATGTATGACACTTAACTGACTGATGTCATATAAGACACACAGTATCTTTTGAATTATTGTTTTCCAAGAAAATTTCAAAGATTGTTTCAGAATATGATCAACAAGGTTTTTTTCTCTTTTAAATGGATATTAAAAATTGGTAAAATATTTATTACCCAATAAACTTGAGATTAATAAATCTAATTTTTCTGGAGTTTTATTATGAAAGTGATCAATTTTTACTTTGTTAATTAGCTTGTCAGTTAATCTTTGACCAGGGTGGCCATTTTCCCTGTTATCAAAAAATTGAGATTCTCACAGTTAATTAATCACATTTTTGCATATTACACAAAATGCTTAGTGATATTGACACATAAAAACAGCAGGTACACTAAATTTCTTTCGTATGTCAAGAGTAAGTTGTTCATACTGCCATGCATGCATAAAACAACCTACGTCTACACTACTGGCCATAATTATTAGGCCACCCCAGTTTTTTAAAAAAAAATTATGTATTTCATGGATGTGCGTTGTGGTACAGTGGATATCGGCTCGGAAGGAGAAACCGGGGTGCCGAGTTCGAATTCCAGTTGAATCCATTGTATTCACTTACGCGCAAATACCCTTGGGAAAGGTATTAATCCGTCTCTTCCTTCCAGTTATGGGTTAAATAGCAGGACAGATTGGGTTCTATAGCCTTGGTCGGCAACCAATCTACCGCAGAAAGCAATGGCAACCTACTGTGGGATAATCTTCTGCCCAGTCAGTCATGTTTCTTTCGAGACATGATCGCCCAAGCGTGTATCACGTATGGCACTTTAACTGACTATGTATTTCATACTATTTTTAGTATTTATTGCCAAGTTGATAATTCTAAATGAAAATAGAATGGTTCTTTTGTTATTACTTTGCAAAATTTTACAAGGCAGCCAGGAGGCCTTTGCTTTGGCCAGCCAAAAAGAAGAAGAGACTAGCATGTGGATGGGATCACAAAAACTGGACACCAGAACAGTTCATTTGATGCACATGTTATTTTGCAGTATTAACAAAAAACAATTCTATTTTCATTTACAATTATTCACTTGGCAGTAAATACTAAAAATAGTATGAAATACATAATTTCTTTTAAAAATCTGGGGTGGCCTAATAATTATAGCTAGTAGTGTATATACATAAAACAGATTTTTAGTGGTACAAAAGAACTAGAGTCTGTTTATATCATGTCTTGCAGACCTTCGCTGTGTAAACAGCAATCTAGTAGTTAATTCTCACTTTCCCATCATTGACTAATTCATATCACATATTTATTATATTTTAATGTAGGTTCTCCCAATAAAGAAACATTGATGGCCAGAAGTGAAACTGGTTGTTTTTCCTCTCTTTTTTTAATTTTTTTATTTTAATCTCTCATTATGCCATGCAATGTTAAACTTAATAAATTTAAAGCAATATATATATATATATATATATATATATATATATATATATATGAAAAGATTATTCACAGAGCAGAATTTTATAATAGCAGGAATAATAAGATTTTTGATGACATACTAAAAACTAAGACAAAAAAAAACAACCGGTTTCGCCCAGACCTTATCAAGTTTTTAATTCTTGGGCTTTTCTAAATCGTGATTAAAAGATGAAATGAGAATTGAGTGGGGGGTGGATTCTCAATTCTCATTTCATCTTTTAATCACGATTTAGAAAAGCCCAAGAATTAAAAACTTGATAAGGTCTGGGCGAAACCGGTTGTTTTTTTTTGTCTTAGTTTTTAGTATGTCATCAAAAATCCTATTATTCTTTGCTAATATATATATATATATATATATATATATATATATATATATATATATATATATATTCCTTTTTAATTCATGATAAAACTGGATATAAAGTGGGGGATATGTTTCATTATCTCATTAAGTACTAAAATGATCCCCCTTTAATGAATACATATTAATATCCTTCATTAGGTGTCATGTGTGATGCACACTTGGGTGATCACGTCCCTTTTTGATTAATGATGACAATCATACAATATTCAACTGGATATAAAGTGGAGGATAGGTTTTCTATTGTCATTAAGTATTAAATTGATCCCCCTTGAATAAATATATATTAATAATAATATCCTTCCTTCAATTCATGATTGACCCGACAGAAAAATACAGCAAAGTATCCTCCCATTACTACTTTCTGCTGCAGACTGGTTGCTAGCCAAGGCTGAAGAACTCAGTCTCTCCTGCTATCGAACTCATAGAGAGGGGAGAAGAGATGGATTTCCATCTTTCCGAAACAAATTCGCACGTAACTGAATGAAACGAAACAAATGCGACCAAAATTTGAACTCGGCTCTCCATTCCAAGCTGAAATTCATGACAACCCAAGAAGAAACATTCAACATCTATAGTATCTTCAAAAAGTTCTATTTCATTTGTTTGTTTAACTGTGTCAGAGATAAAATAGAATTTTATAACTTAAATAATTTTTTTTTTTGTTGATTGCAAAATGTAGGCAAACTTTTGTTTTACAAACATCATAAAATACGCGTCAGTTTTAAAACAATAAGATTAAAAATATATATCTCTTAATCTCCTTAAAAATTCGCATTTGTTTTCCTGACATTTTTCTCGATTGTTATTTCTAGTCCTTAATCCAGAGATTCTGTGAAACAAAGAAAAATTCATTAAAACCATTTTTCTTCGTCTGAAACAAGCGGATCAGCATTAGTAATAACAGAGTTATTTCCCTTGAACCGGTTAAATTTAATTGTTAGGTCGAGGCAAAATCATTAATTTTTTGTCTGTTAATTTTGAATTTATTTTTATTTAATTTATTTTTGTTTTATTGTAATATTGAGATGAAAGAAAAAACTAGGCAAAAAGTTAATTATCTCCATAATGCTTTACTTAAACAAAGATTTTAAAAATAAACATTTATGTGTATGGAACAGATATTATAAACTGATAGAATTCTATGCGCTACATATGGAGATTTTCTGAGTGCAGCGTAAAGGTGGCACAAGGTCGAAAGTATGAGGCGCCCAGTGAGTATAGAACTCACTACTAAATTGTAATGATTCTAGTGAAACAAGCTTGTTCACTATTACATCATGTCGAGGTGCCCAACATGCACTATATTTTATTAAATAGATGTGTATGATATTACATTTGTTTGTGGGCATGTATTTACATTTTTGTATGACTTCAATAGCAAACATGTTGATATATAGTCAGATAATATAGACAAATTTTTGTATGTAAATGTGTGTGTGTGTGTGTGTGAATATGTCTTGGCATTTGTGTGTACATTTGTATATTTTAAACTACATCTTATATTTGAATTATAGTTATACATTTATATACATTACTAGCAGTAACCCAATTTTTTCGATTTTTGGTATTTATAGGGGATACCTCGACACAAAACCTAGCTAAGAACATTCACAGACGTTTATAGTACAACTGTGTAAATTTTCAAGAAAATCGGTTCAACCATTTCGGAGTTTATAGGTAACGGACACACACAGACAAAGTTCCATTTATAAATAAGTTTAGATTAATCTGTTACCCCCATCAATAAATAAACAGACTGCTACACTATTTTTACAGTGCTGAATAAATATTAATATTTACATTATGCAGCAGTCAGTTCTCAATCATCATTTTACTACCAGTGAGAGAAAATATAGATATGTATGCATACACTCTGTCTAAACAATGTAGACACATGTAAGAAAAGGACAAAATTGAATAAATATCATAATACTAAATTTATTCAGATATCAAAAGATGAATACAAATTACCTATTAACTCAAAATGAGACTCAAAATGGTGGCCTTTTGCTTTCAGACATTTATCAGTCTGCCCAGTTACTGCTCAGGCAAAATTTACCCAAGTGTCCAGTGGGATTACTGCATATATACACTACCAGCCATAATTATCAGGCAACCCCAGTCTTTTTAAAAGAAATGATGTATTTTATGCTATTTTTAGTATTTATTACCAAGTGGATAATTCTAAATCAAAATAGAATGGTTCTTTTCTTAATATTGCACAATAACATGTACATCAAATGAACTGTTCTGGTGTCCAGTATTTGTGCTCTCTTCCCCATGCTAGTCTCTTCTTATTGGCTGGCCAAAGCAAAGGCTTCCTGGCTGCCTTGTAAAATTCTGCAAAGTAATAATAACAAAAGAACCATTCTATTTTATTTAGAATTATAAACTTGGCAATAAATACTAAAAATTGTATAAAATACATCATTTTTGTTTTTAAACTGGGGTCGCCTAATTATTATGGCTGGTAGTATATTTCCAATATCTTGTCTAAGGGTGACCAATGTAGTCAGTTTTCTGCAATACACAATATTCTCTAGGATCCCCCTCTAGGTAAAATTCTACAGGTGCTAAATCAGGAGAATATTGGGAAGCAGGGCGATAGGGGATCTTGACTGTACCTCTTAGTCCTAGTCAGTGGCTTTGCAAATTCTCATTCAGACAATCTTCCACGTCATGCTGGTAAGTGTGGCAGTACACTACCTTATTAAATTTTGATTTTTGTTTAATGGCATATCAACCTCTGTGTGTTATTTAATGCCAAAAAAGTAGGGTTAAAATATCTGGTTATAGTGAAAAAGTTGATTTAGTCACACTTTGATGAAAAAAATTTTTTTTTTTATTTTATTTTAGAAAACTGAAAATATCTTCTAGTTTTGTATTCAAAAATGTATTATGGCAATATTTTTTTTTTCCTTAAAAAAATGTGTTATGGTAATAATTTTTTTTTTCAAAAGTGTATTGTTGGTAATAGTTTCCTTCAAAAATGTATATTTTTCTATAAAAGCCTATTTTTAGGTATGTATTTTGATAAAAGTGTATTTTTATACTTTCATAGTGTTTTGACCCCAGTTTGGGGGTTAACTATTTGCCCATAGCTAGGACCCTAACTAGGGCTACCACTCCAGGTCAGGGCAGATCTGGAAACAATAGCAATTAAGAGGTGATTCCATGGTCCTTACAACCTCCCAATCAGAGGCCTTGCTGCCAGGTGCAGTTTACGGCCATACCCGGGACCTATCTTATTGAAAGAAAAATTTGTCATTATTTCCATACAGTTTATGTATGACTGTGTTATCAGAATTTTATAAAAGTACGAAAGAAGATTTTCCTATCCTAAGATGTGTTAATGTTTTTAATGGACTATATATATATATGATGGACTCTCCCGTCAATTTTGACGTATGAGTATCTAACTTAGTTATACTACCACACAAAGAATTGTTCAGAGTGGTGAAGGCTTGTGTAGCACCATCCACACTTTTTGGAATCGCTGATAACAAACAATCGATACAGAAGTTTGCCACAGATCGCATGAACAGCAGACCTCAGTTATTTAACCCGTAACTGGAGGGAATGGACAGATTAATACCTTTCCCAAGGGTACCAGTGTGCAAGTGAATGCAGAGTGTTCGACTGAAATTGGAACACGGCTCACCGATTTCTCTTTCCAAGCCGACACCCACCGCACCACCACGCATATCCATCCATAAACGCTTACTAAGTTGCTTAACTTTGGTGATCAAGCTGGAGCCGGTGGATTCAACGTAATATGACTGTAATATATATATATATATATATATATATATATAAAAGTATAAAAGTAGACTAATTTTTCTCCAGTTTCTGAAAGGTTTTTTCTGTTGCTGAGGTGATGTGTCGTCCCCCGTGGGGATCTTCATATCGAAATGGCCATTCAACATCTTTGAATTAATCCTTTTTTAATATATATATATATATATATATATATATATATATATAAAGAGAGAGTTTATGCAAACACAAAATGCCACCCAAATTTCAGGAAACCTAACTGGAATCTGTTGCATATGATTCCTTTTCTTTCTGTTAGCATAATCAACTTCTAAGGCACTGAATTCTCAGACGATTTAAATGTCTATTTTGGGAGCACACCCCTTTTGCCCTCCTAAAATGGCTATTTTAGTGCCTTACTCCTTTCTTCTTTTAAATGGATATTTTAGAAACCAACTTTCACTTTTTCAAATGGGTATTTTAGAGACCCACACATTTTGCACCTTAAATGGCTATTTTAGAGACACACCTTTTTCTCCCTGAAATGGTTATTTTTGGGACCCATCATTTCCTCACTCAAATGAATATTTTACAGCCCTCCAATCAAATCGCTATTTCAGGGATGAAACTCTTTTGCAGCTTAAATAGCCATTTTAAAAATTCACAAAGTTTTTACTTAAATGCTTAGGGAACTAATTAATTTCTTAATTGGTTAAGTGCCTTACTCTTTTTTCTAATCCATAAATCTTTCAATAATTGTCTGTATTTCTAAGATGAGGTATTGTAATTATTTACATCGTTTGGATGGACTATTGTTCTCATCTTCATTGCCATGTTCACGTTTCAGCCGCTGTTCACACCAACCTTCTTCAGGATCTGTTTTTACTTCTGAGATGAGGTATTGTAATTATTTACATTGTTCAGACTAGTGTTCTCATCTTTCTTGCCATATTCACAATGTTTCGGCCATTATTCACTCCGACCTTCTTCAGGATCTGTCTTTACTTCTGAATTAATCAAGTAATTATTTATATCGCTCAGACTATTGTTCTCATATTCATTGCCATATTCATGACATTTCGTCCATCATACATTCCAGCCTTCTTCAGATGACTGGAATTTCGAACTGAACTCTTAATTTCTACCATTGGTGGCTTTTTGCGATGCACATTGTTCAGAGTTTCCCCATCGATAAAAGTCTGCAGGTGTTAAATCAGGAGAATGTCAGGGAACTCAACTGCTCTTCATCCTCAAAGGCACGTGATCTAGTGGATAAAAGTGAAGATCCAGTGACTTGACCACAATGAGTTGTGAGTTCAATACCTGGCTATAGTAGTGGTGAACAACAAAAAAAAACTTACAGTTGAGTTAAAGGGAGATAACTAAGAAATCCAGAAGTAGCCTGACTCTTGGAATGAGAACAATCTACCCCCAGTAATTGAAATTAAGGATTCAGTGAAAAATTCCAATCATCTGAAGAAGGACAGAGTGTATAATGGGCAAAATGTTGTGAATATAGCGATGAAGATGAGAACACCTTAAATCTTTATTTTTAACCTGAACCTAGTTCCATTAAATGAGTATTTCTGGTACTAAAATTCTTTTTCTAAAATAATTATCATAAGAGGTCTATGATTTTAAACAGATATTTAAGAGGTTCAATACTTCTCAAACAATTCAGGGACTTAGTTTTCTTAAAGGGTTAGTTTATAAGACAATTTTTTGACTTTTAACTCTTTATTAGATATGCAATTCTTCCAAATTATTATTAAAAGTTTTTTTTTTTTTTTAATCATTTGACCCCAAGCAAGACAGAACTGCCACTGGTGCACAGGGGGTTACGTAAGAGGTGAGTGATGAGAAAGAGAAACAAGTTACAGGGGGGTCAGAGAATGAGTAAGAACAGGATGAGAATACAAATGTGAAGAGGGCTGAATGTGAGTGGAGTGGAAAGGAAGAAGAACATGATACAAGGGTTGTCATGGAAAGAATGTGAACAAGAAGATAAGAGATGGCAATTGACTTTGCATTTAAATTCTTGGAGATGTCGCTTTCAGGGAAGCAAATATACAGAGGGGAATTCCACAGGCGGGAAGTGTGAGAAAAGAAGCTGATAGAGTAGAAGTTGCGGTTATATTTAATTGGTTTCACTGTAAAAGGGTGGGACCTAGCCATTAGTCTAGTAGCTGGTAAAATTCATGCAGTGGGGGCACCATTTGCTAATCTTTAACAACTATGGATGAAAAAAAAAAAAAATGTATCTAAAGGACAATTTTTTCCTTGACACCACTATTATTTTAACTACCTTCACTCCTCAGCAATGTTTATTGTTTTAAAAAGCAATGACTAGAACGGTAATAAAACTTAAACATATAATGGAATCAAATTTATACATTTGTGTTTGTTCTTGAAAATTTGCAACAAAAATATTAAATATCATTTATTAGATTACATTATTTACATTGTTTAGACTGTTGTCGAACTCTTTAATGACATATTCATATTCACAACATTCTGGCTGTTGTACACTCCAGCCTTCTTCATGTGATGTTCTAACTGAACCCTTTATTTTGATCACAGAGGAATATCAAGAGCACATCAGTCAAGTGCCATATGTGATACACGCTTTGGGCAATCATGTCTCAAAAAAAAAAAAAAAAAGACATGACTGACTGGGCAGAAGATTATCCCACAGTAGGTTGCCATTGCTTTCTGCAGTAGACTGGTTGCCAGCCAAGGCTATAGAACACAATCTGTCTTATTATTTAACCCATAACTGGAGGAGACGGATTAATATCTTTCCTAAAAGTATTTGCGCGTAAGTGAATGCAACAAATTTGACTGGAATTTGAACTAGGTTCTCCGATTTCTCATTCCGAGCTGATATCCACTGCACCACAACGAAACAACCTTAAAATTGTTAATAAGCCATAGAAATAATTGGTTAAAAACTAATTAATGAGTAGTCTCCCCTTATTTATTTGCAAACAATTACAATATCAGTTAGTTACAAGAAAATTTGCAGTGCGTTTGAGTTGAATTAAAAGAAAGAAAAATTTTCCAAGATCGTAAGATGGCCGGTCAGTCAGTTAAGTGCTATACGTGATAAATACTACTGCAGGATAATCTTCTGCCCAATCAGTCATGTCTCTTTTGATATATCGCCCGGTTCACACTCCACCCTCGTTTATTGAACAGGTTAAGAGGCTCGTCCCTTGTTCCCTGTTTAGGATGTGGTTTCAGGCTTTCTCTTCTCCAATCTTCTCACTATTATGTAGCCCCTTCCACATCAGTGGCGTTACCGCCTTGCTCAGGGTGATACAATTAAAAAAAAAAGATATGATTGCCCAAGTGTATTTGTACTAAATGAATGCAAGGAATTCAACTGGAATTCGAACTTGGCTCCCTGATTTGTCGTTCCAAGTTGATATACACTGCACCACAACGAACGTAACTTTTCTTTATCAGCGGCCACAATCTAAACAATCTAAGATATATAAATGACACAGTGCTGATAGCAGGCACAGAAAAAAAACTAAAAGACCTCCTACAGAAGGTAGCTAAAGAAAGCCAAAAGAAAATACTAAACATAAACTACAAGAAAACTAAATCAGTACTAAAAGGAGCCCAAATGCCATGAATACAAAATCAACAAGATACAGTAGTTTTAAATAGTTAGGAAGTGTTCAAACAGAGGACAAAGTGTGAAACTGAAATGCAAAAGCATATTGGCACGGTCAAAGAAGCATTCCAAAAGCTGAGTAAAGTATTAAGAGACAGGAAAATTTCATTAGAAACAAAGATAGTACTGGATTATTAGGTGATGTCTGTCCTTCAATATGGTAAAAAATGCAGGACAAACTCATCAAAGATGAAACAACCAAAATGTGGTTCTACAGAAGGATGCTGAGGATACCATGGACTGAACATTTTACAAACAATAAGGTCTTGTAAAGTATGGAAATAAAAAAGAAACTGATACTTAACATCAAGATAAGATAGCTGAACTTTCTGGGACATGTAATGAGGAAGAAGGGCTTGGAGAATCTGATACTCACAGGACAGAAAGAAAGAGTGGGGATGATGAGCAAATGGATGGCAGAGCAGGGTTTGGGAGGAGTGACAAGAGGAAGGGTGTTAAGAGCTACAAAGGATAGGGAGATGTGGAAAGCCATGAACTACATCCTGAAGGTCGAAGAATTATAAATAACGAATCAGTATTGAGTAGAGATGGATTCATATCTAATAAGAATTTAAAGAAAAAAAAAAATTATGTGGATATAAAGTGGGGGATTAATTTTATATTATAATTAGTATATAAACTGATCCCTCACTTTGTGACCATGTCACTTTCAGGACATTTATTTTTGAGGCTTCTTGACTTGAGCAAATGGATGGCAGAGCAGAGTTTGGGAGGAGTGACAAGAGGAAGGGTGTTAAGAGCTACAAGGCATAGGAATGATCACCTACGTCCTGAAGGAAGATGAAACAAGCTATAATCTCGACTTTTAAAGCTACAAGGAAATAAAGAAACTCATAATTAATTTTAGTCACATTAGTTTTATCAAGAACGCTCTTTTATTTTACAAGTTAATTTCAAATAATTTTCTCAGTTTAAAAAACGAATTTGAAGAGATTTTTATACTGCTGTATTTGATCAAGAACTCCTAGACAAGGTAGGAAAGGAAAGCAGGAAGAAAGGCCTCCCTCAATTGTAAGAAGATTTTAAGAAGAACAGCACAGGATGCAAGATATGTATTGAAGTCATCAAAACCAACAAGTACTAAAATTTATATCTCTAGGAAGTGTTATAAAAACAAAATGTGATACAGAAATCCAAAGGTGTATTTTAATGGTAAAAGATGCCTTCCAAAAGCTAAACAAGATATTAAGAAACAGGAAAGCTTTGTTAGAAAATAGAGATGTCACAATCAACAAGCAGTGAAATTTATATGTCTAGGAAGTGTTATAACAAACAATGGAAAATGTGACATAGAAATCCAAAAGTGCATTGGAATAGCAAAAGATGCCTTTCAAAAGCTAAACAAGATATTAAGAAACAGGAAAATTTTGTTTGAAATTGGAGATGTCACAATCAACAAGTAGTGAAATTTATATGTCTAGGAAGTATAATAACAGACAATGGAAAATGTGATATAGAAATCCAAAAGTGCATTGGAATAGCAAAAGATGCCTTTCAAAAGCTAAACAACAGATTAAGAAAAAGGAAAATTTTGTTAGAAAAAAAAAAAAAATACTGAAGTGTAATGTAATATTCATTCTGTGTGGCAGTGAATGCTGGGAAATTTCCTCCCAAGCAAAGGAAATATTTAAGAGAGCAGAGATATGGTTTTGCAGAAGGATGCACACAATACCATGGACTGATGTGAGTCAAGAAGTTTTAAGGAAAATGGAAACAAAAAGACACACTTGAAATCAGAAAGAGGCAAATGGAATTCATGGGACACACAATGAGGAAAGACTGCTAGGAGAATTTGATACTCACAGGATATATTAAAAGGAAGTGAGACAGAGAGATACAGTGAGTAACCGACTTAACAAGTTTGTGTAAATGGACAGCAGAACAGAGTGGGAAAGAAAGCAAAAAAAAAAAAAATGTTGGAATTTTAAACTGAACCCATTATTTAGTCCCCTGGGGTAGATTGTTCTCATTACATGTGCCATGCTATTTTTTTTACCCCAGTAGACTAAATAAAGGGATAGCATAATAGAGTGGAAAAATTAGCAAAAAGACAAAGATTGCTAAGAGTTGCGAGAGATAGGAAGTTGAGGAGAGACATGATTGCCAAAGTGCTGAAGGAATATGGTACATAGGATGAGAAAGTTTAATGATATATAAGAACCTCTGCTTTAGTATAACATTCGGCATCTAACAGTTATTAGTAGTAACTAAGATGTTATATGTGAAAAGCATAAAGTCAATAACTAGTGCACATTCAATAAACTTTAAACGATTTTTTTCCTTAGATTATTTGCAGTTGTTTCGATAGCACAAGTTGAGCAAAGCAAAACATCAATAAGCACAAAAAAAAAAAAAAAATTTAAGCAACCAACCACATTTCACATTCCACCTCATATACTTTGTTCAAATATTTTATATCAATCAAACACTGGTAGGCAATGATTTTTGGCTAAGCATTAGGTGATCAGACACCTGTACTTAGGCTATGAACTTTTTTTAAAATCATTTCACTCCATATAAAGCAATAATGTCACTAAGATTAAATGGGGTTAACGAGTGTTAGAAAATATGAAAAAAATATTATTAAGGAGAGAGAACAATACAAGAAAAAGAATTAAGACAGAAGATAATGATCCACATAGCATTTTAATTTTTTAAGGTCAAAGTTGACTCAAAAACAAAAATCCAGAAGAGAGTTACACAATAAGTCTAATAACTCAGTATGGTTAATTTTTATATAATTTTGATTTAAAAAAATCACATGAAGAATGATATAAAAACTTAAACATAATACCTTGTCTGTCATTTTTAATGAAACCTGCCTCTCTCTCTCTCTATATATATATATATATATATATATACGTCTATTGAACAGGTGAAGAGGCTCATCCCTTGTTTCCTGTTTAGGATGCGGTTTCCGGTTTTTCTTTTCTAATCTTCTCACTGTTTTTTTTCAATTGGAGTAGATAGACTAAACTATCGCCCGGTTCACACTCCACCCACGTCTATTGAACAGGTGAAGAGGCTCATCCCTTGTTTCCTGTTTAGGATGCGGTTTCCGGTTTTTCTTTTCTAATCTTCTCACTGTTTTTTTCAATTGGAGTAGATAGACTAAACTATCGCCCGGTTCACACTCCACCCACGTCTATTGAACAGGTGAAGAGGCTCATTCCTTGTTTCCTGTTTAGGATGCGGTTTCCGGTTTTTCTTTTCTAATCTTCTCACTGTTTTTTTTCAATTGGAGTAGATAGACTAAACTATCGCCCGGTTCACACTCCACCCACGTCTATTGAACAGGTGAAGAGGCTCATCCCTTGTTTCCTGTTTAGGATGCGGTTTCCGGTTTTTCTTTTCTAATCTTCTCACTGTTTTTTTCAATTGGAGTAGATAGACTAAACTATCGCCCGGTTCACACTCCACCCACGTCTATTGAACAGGTGAAGAGGCTCATCCCTTGTTTCCTGTTTAGGATGCGGTTTCCTGTTTTCTAATCTTCTCACTCTTATGTAGCCCCCTGCACATCAGTGGCGTTACAGCCTTGCTTGGGGTGATATGATTAAAAAAAAAAAAAAATATATGTATTTAAATATAAAACTTTAATCCAAAAGGAAAAGCAGGAAGGTAAATCCCAAAGACCCTATCCTAATTAATATTAATTACATTAATTAATATATATATATATATATAATCATGAATTAATTGTACATTCTCTTCATCAGGCATGTTGGTTGTGAAAATGATTTACATTTGAATACAAAAAAACCACTGGTTTGCTATTTTTGTAAGTGGGAAGATATAAGATTTCTGTGTGTGTTCCTTTTAACTAATCAGAGTAAAGATTTGCTTTAGAATTTGGCCAGTAGTTTCTACATACATATTTTTTATCCCTTCGTTTTTTTTTCTTTCCCTTCCTTTCCTCTTTCCTTCCTGTAAATCATTTTCACAACCAACATCCAACATTGCCTGATGAAGAGAATCTATCTCAAAACATAAGAATTTCTGTATCGCAATGTACAATTAATTCATAACTATATGATTATATTAAGCTCTATAATATTTATTATATTGAGCACTGTTTATAATAAATGCCAGGGTACACAAAATAGTAAAAGCTTAAGTCCTCTTCACCTTGATATATATATATATATATATATATATATATATATATATATACAATATTCTACAATTTCTATGTAATGTATTTTACAGCAGGAAATAAGTTGCTTGTCAGACCCAAAGAGCAGCTTTTTTCCTACTGCAAAATACATATTACACATGAAATTGTAGAATAACTAAAATTTTTTATAAATTATATTACTCTGTTAAATTAAATAAATTTAACATTTAGTTCTTTTGAGTTAGTCTCTATCGGAATTTACCAGACTTATATATCCATGTGAATACAGAACAAAAAAAGAATTTTTACAACATCCAAAACATTAATTTAAAACAGTGATAGATATATAATATATAGAGCTGTGAACTAACCCATACCAACATCCCAAACACATGCTAATGTTAAATCTGTCCAGAAATCAAAGACTCATTAATCAACCATTTTAACTACCCACACCACTTTTTTCAAAATTCTAACAGTCAATACATGTGACTTGTTCCCCTGTCACTAACCCCCACCAACACCCCAAACACAACTGACCAAATATAAGAAAAGATGCTTTCCATTTCTATCTATACCGCTTGATGAGACATTGAACTTTCAATGTCGAAACAAATGTACCTTTGTAATGGATATATACAAAAAAAATTATGTACATGTTCTAAAATATAATTTATTATATATATATATATATACACATACATACATACACACACACACACATACATACATACATACACACACACACACATACAAATGAAAGAGTAAGAGCAAGAATAAACAAAGTTACTATATTGTGGTGGTTTTGAAAGTATAAGAACCAAAAAAAAATTGTTAACTAGTTATCTCTCCACACTCTTCAGAATCAATCAAGGACAAAAACATATCTATGCAAAATAACCAAAATAGGGAAGAACAAAAAACAAAATATTACCTAAGAATAAACAACATAAATAATGCACAATTACATTTACTACCAGAAGCTATTCCTTTTGCTTACAGGGAAAAGACTGCTCAGATTTAATATATGGGTTCTCAAGCAGTATCAAGTGGTAATCCAAATGTGTTCTGTTGATTATGGAGAAAAACATTTCCGGTGAAGGACAGGGCACAAATTGAATTATTTCTTTAATGTTCTGCAACTTCACAACTGAAAGCATTCACAAGTGTGTGTTAATTTTCATACTACCCTCAACAGATCTTTCCTGGTACATGTTGGTCAATTCTAATCTCTGACCTCTGCTCGGTCCTGTCAATATATTCAGCCAATATATTCATTTGTAATTATAGATCAGTGAACTAACACAATGGGGCAGCAAAAGAACTTCATTATTAAAAATCTGTTTTTAACATTTTAATATTCTATATATAAAATTTTTTTGAAACTGTTCAGACCATTTGCATTGTTCAAAATGTTGTCCTGATCTTCATTGTCATATTAACTGGTGAAGAGGCTCATCCCTTGTTTCCTGTTTAGGATGTGGTTTCTGGTTTTTCTCTTTTCCAATCTTTTCACTTTTTTTTTTTTTTATTATTTATTTTTTTCAATTGGAGTAGATAGACTAAACTATCGCCCAGTTCACACTCCACCCACGTCTATTGAACAGGTGAAGAGGCTCATCCCTTGTTTCCTGTTTAGGATGCAGTTTCCGGTTTTCTCTTTTCCAATCTTTTCACTCTTACGTAGCCCCCTGCGCATCAGTGGCATTTTCGCCTTGCTTGGGGTGATATGATTAAAAAAAAACAAACAAAACATTCATATGATTAAAAAAAAAATGTTTAAGCCATTGTATGCCCTGTCCTTTTTCAGGTGATATATGTCGGAATTTTTAACTGAACCTACTATTTAAGTCCACTGGGGTGGATTGATCTCATTCCATATGCCATGCCTTTTGTACTCCAGTGGACTAACTAAAAGATTCGGTTCAGAGCATATAACAGTCGAAACATTGTAAATATGACAACAGTCGAAACATTGTAAATATGACAACAGTCAAAACAATGTAAATATGACAACAGTCAAAACAATGTAAATAGTTACAATACCACAGCTTAGAAATATAGACAGCTGATTTTTTTATGTACACTAATTCAGGCAGTGGTGCAGTGAATATTGACTTGGAACAACAAATCAGGAAGCCAAGTCCGAATCCCAGTTGAATTCCTTGTATTTAATTATGCACAAATACCCTTGGGAATGACATTAATTCCTCTCTTCCCTCCACTTATGGGTTAAATAATAGGACAGATTGGGTTTTATAGCCTTAATTGGAAACCAGTCTACTGCAGAAAGCGATGGCAACCTACTGCAGGATAATCTTCTGCCCAGTCAGTCATGTCTATTTCGAGACATGATCACCCAAAGCGTGCATCACATATGGCACTTAAATGACTGATTTATTAAGGAAAAGATGCTTAAACTGTGTCTGGGTTTGTCCAAGAACAATGAAGACTGAGTATGTGGTGTTTAATCCCTCTTCCAAATTTGAATAGCCTACCCTCATTTTAACCCCAGCTCAGTAAGTTGGGAATAAGTCCCTGAAAGCATTATTCTTATAAAACAATTATAAACTATCCATCGAAGGGGCAAGGAAAAGATTGTTTTAGTATTAAACACTGGACTTTGGTAAACAATTTTTTACTCATAAGAAACTGTAGTCAGATTTGGCAAATAATCTATTACTGACATCAGTGTGACAGACTGATAATCTAAGGAACAAATAGGAAACATTTATGAATCAACTAGTAGTATAGCCCGGCGTTGCTCGGGTGTAATGAAAGCTTTAAAACTAATCCATGGTCCTGGAGCTCAGTAAATGACATGGTAGGTCCTAGCTGTGAAAGTTAGACCTGGCAGAACCAAGTAAAGCATTTCATCCGAGCACTTACCAGTGAAGGTTATTTTAAAACTATATTTTATTTTTATTTTATTTTGTTATTGTTGCCTTTTATCCCAACCCTCTGGCCAGATCCACTCTTCATTATTATTATTATTTTATTACTAGTTTGATTCCATCTTATTATTGATGCTTTTTATCCCACCCCTCTGGCCAGATCCACTCTTCATTATTACTATTATTTTATTACTAGTTTGATTCCATTGACGCTTTTTATACCCAACCCTTTGGCCAGATCCACTCTTCATTATTACTATTATTTTATTACTAGTTTGATTCCATCTTATTATTGATGCTTTTTATCCCAACCCTCTGGCCAGATCCACTCTTCATTATTACTATTATTTTATTACTAGTTTGATTCCATCTTATAATTGATGCTTTTTATCCCAACCCTCTGGCCAGATCCACTCTTCATTATTAATATTATTGTATTACTGGTTTTATTCCATTTTATTATTGATGCTTTTTATCCCAACCCGCTGGCCAAATCCACTCTTCATTATTACTATTATTTTATTACTAGTTTGATTCCATCTTATTGTTGATGCTTTTTATCCCAACCCTCTGGCCAGATCCACTCTTCATTATTAATATTATTGTATTACTGTTTTGATTCCATTTTATTATTGATGCTTTTTATCCCAACCCTCTGGCCAGATCCACTCTTCATTATTAATATTATTGTATTACTGGTTTGATTCCATTTTATTATTGATGCTTTTTATCCCAACCCTCTGGCCAGATCCACTCTTCATTATTAATATTATTGTATTACTGGTTTGATTCCATTTTATTATTGATGCTTTTTATCCCAACCCTCTGGCCAAATCCACTCTTCATTATTACTATTATTTTATTACTAGTTTGATTCCATCTTATTGTTGATGCTTTTTATCCCAACCCTCTGGCCAGATCCACTCTTCATTATTAATATTATTGTATTACTGTTTTGATTCCATTTTATTATTGATGCTTTTTATCCCAACCCTCTGGCCAAATCCACTCTTCATTATTACTATTATTTTATTACTAGTTTGATTCCATCTTATTATTGATGCTTTTTATCCCAACCCTCTGGCCAGATCCACTCTTCATTATTAATATTATTGTATTACTGGTTTGATTCCATTTTATTATTGATGCTTTTTATCCCAACCCTCTGGCCAGATCCACTCTTCATTATTAATATTATTGTATTACTGGTTTGATTCCATTTTATTATTGATGCTTTTTATCCCAACCCTCTGGCCAGATCCACTCTACATTATTAATATTATTGTGTTACAGGTTTGATTCCATTTTATTATTGATGCTTTTTATCCCAACCCTCTGGCCAAATCCACTCTTCATTATTACTATTATTTTATTACTAGTTTGATTCCATCTTATTATTGATGCTTTTTATCCCAACCCTCTGGCCAGATCCACTCCTAATTATTACTATTATTTTATTACTAGTTTGATTCCATCTTATTATTGATGCTTTTCATCCCAACCCTCTGACCAGATCCAATCTTCATTATTACTATTATTTTATTACTAGTTTGATTCCATCTTATTATTGATGCTTTTTATCTCAACCCTCTGGCCAGATCCACTCTTCATTATTACTATTATTTTATTACTAGTTTGATTCCATCTTATTATTGATGCTTTTTATCCCAACCCTCTGGCCAGATCCACTCTTCATTATTACTATTATTTTATTACTAGTTTGATTCCATCTTATTATTGATGCTTTTTATCCCAACCCTCTGGCCAGATCCACTCTTCATTATTACTATTATTTTATTACTAGTTTGATTCCATTTTATTATTGATGCTTTTCATCCCAACCCTCTGACCAGATCCACTCTTCATTATTACTATTATTTTATTACTAGTTTGATTCCATCTTATTATTGATGCTTTTAATCCCAACCCTCTGGCCAGATCCACTCTTCATTATTACTATTATTTTATTACTAGTTTGATTCCATCTTATTATTGATGCTTTTTATCCCAACCCTCTGGCCAGATCCACTCTTCATTATTACTATTATTTTATTACTAGTTTGATTCCATCTTATTATTGATGCTTTTTATCCCAACCCTCTGGCCAGATCCACTCTTCATTATTACTATTATATTATTACTAGTTTAATTTCATCTTTTTTTTTCTTGCTTTTTATTCCAACAAGCTAGTTCAATATACTCTTCATTATTATTATTACTACTCCAACTTATTATTTCCCATTAAGACAGTTGTCATGAAAGACAGGCTCCTAAGTATAAGCTGCTACTTAAATTCCAATTTTGCACCATTAACTCTTTTGGTTAAAGTAGTATTATAACAGAATGTTACAATAAGAAAAGAAAAAGAAAACTAATAGTCATCATTATTATTCATGCTTCACCTAAACATTCCAAAAATCAATTTTACAGTATTTTTTATCCTATCTGCATTACACTGACTAGTCTATGTTGTGCTAGTGTTATATTGTCAAGATAGAATATAACATTTAAAATTGTTAAAAATTCTGACATTTTCATAACATTGCAGGTAATAATATAGAAAGAGTTGATGTCAATTTTTTTTTCAAATTTATTAAGCATTAATTTTTTATGATTATAGACATGTTTTCTCACATCTATTAACGCTAATAGTTTTACTGGAAAACGTGCAGACAACTCTAAGCGACAAAAAAGGAAACAACTGAAAAGCTATCAATTTTCAACAATGATATTCATTTGAAGAGTGAAAATAAATGGCAGACGATATCTTGTTGGAAGGGAGGCAACTCATGCATACTAAATGATATTTACATAAAAATGATAAAGCGAAATAATAAAAACTAAAAAGAATTATAAAAGATAAAACAAAATAATAAAATTTGACCTGGCGTGTAATATGAGTTTATTTTCCAAAAATGGATTCAAGAAAATCGTCAAACGGTATTAATGCATGCAACAATGCAGATGGCTGACAATTTTTACTGACTGTTTCCTTGTAATCATGAAAGAGTGATTCAATATTCATCAATATGCATTTTTAGGCTAACAGTTTTACATTTGTATGTTTGTGTTTTATAAATATATTATATTGTGTATTTGAGTAGCAACCCTTCTTTTATACATGTTTCATTAAAGACAACTGGCAAGATACTGCAATAAAAAATAAAAAGCTTAATCGCAGTTTCTTGTCAGTTGTCTTTATGGAAACACACACACGTGTGTGTGTGTGTGTGTGTGTATATGTATATATATATATATATACACACACACACAGGGTGCAATGGATGGATTATCACCAGATAATACTTTTAATTTTGCACATGTGCATTGTTTACTTTTGATTTTGTTGACTGCACAGTATAGTAGGGTCAGTTGGGCACCATCATTGTGAGAAAACCAAGCACCATGAGGCAATTCACTCGGCCAGAAATTTGGAAAGGGCATTCTGTACTGCTTGACATTCACGTTAGAAGCTCCAATACAAACATTTCAAAGTGCTTGCATGTCAGTTTGAGGAAAGTGCAGAGGATTTAGAAAGAGTAGGATGAGGTTAATGGTGATTACAGAAGTATAGCAGCTCAGAAAACTCACTCTGATCGTTCTGATAAGAATAGAACTCCCAAATTTGTCAGTTGGAGCCTTAGATTCAACATGGAGACCTACATCAAGTAGTAGTACTGTTCTGGGTCAAGAAGGCACCTGCTGGAAGATACTGTGTCTGGTAACAGGACACTGCACCATACCATACAAGCAAGAGAACCCAATTATTATTGTCAGAGAATTTCTGCAACCACATCATTCCCTACATCTGGCCATCTAACTTCTCAGACTGCACCCCCCCCCCTTTGATTATCATGTGTGGGGTGCAGTTGATTGAGACACGAACAAAAAACTCCTTGTAATAGCAAAGATAAACTGAAGGCAAGGATTGTGGCAACGCTCAGAAACTTAAACAAGAAAACCATCCAGAAGAGTCACAGAAGATCCTAAAGTCATGTGGTTGGATGGTCATTTTATGGAATAAATTTACTCTCTAGTATTTCAAGATATTTTTGTGTAAGTTTTGTAAATATTTGTTAAAATTAGATATCAATATCAATTTCAATTTTTGCTTCATTCAGACGACATTTTATCCATCGCACCCTATCTTAAGTCATATTACACACAAGAAAATAGTATTATTTATATATAATCACTCCTGAGTTTATCTGCCACTCTTCAAAATGGAGATTTTTTCCCAAATTTTTTAAACTTATGAGGTATATCAGTATCCAATATTCAGAAATATCTAATCTTTCCGCTGTATACGATGGTTTTCTCAGATCATAGTTGTCCACATCTTCCTATTCCTTGCAGCTCTGAATATATTTTGTCTGATTCAATCATTAAAAACGGCTTCAGGAAAATGAACCATGTAGATTCTGAAGAGGACAATTCTTTATTAGATCTTACTGACTAGTTCTATAGAATCACAAAGAAATAAGACTACTAAAAAACAAAAGACTACTAAAAGACTACTAAAAAACCAAAAAAAAACCAAACATCATTTTAAGACATCTAACAGCATCAACAACTAAAATGAGTTGCACATCTAAGCAGAAGGGAAAATAATGACACAATCAAGATGTTGATTTTCCACACTACCGGAAACAAAAGGTTAGGAAGGAAACGCTTATCAATAGTAGAAAGAGTAACAATCAGTCAGTCACTTAAGTGCTATACATGATACATGCTTAGGCAATCATGTCTCAAAACTAACATGACTCACTAGACAGAAGATTATCCTGCAGTAGGTTGCCATTACTTTGTCGTAGACTGGTTGCTAGCCAAAGCTATAGAACCCAATCTGTCTTGTTATTTAACCCATAACTGGAAAGAAGAAATGGATCAATCCATGCAAGGAATTTAACTGGAATTCAAACTCAGCTCTTCTGATTTCTCGTTCCGAGCTGATATCTACTGAACCACATATCCACTGTTTAAGTCTGCTATTGTCACAAGAATGACAATAGTAAACTTAAAAACTTGCTTTTTTTTTTCTGAAAAACTGTTTTAATCACACAATTAACATTAAAATGGTGCAGGTCATTCTAAATAGGCTATGTTTTTCTCTTATTCAAAGGTTAAAAATGGCTTTGAGCGAGTGAAAATTGTACAGATAGACAAAGATCATCCTTCTTCAAACATTGAGCAGGAACTGATGCTATAGAATAATAAACAAAGAAAAGTTTGAGTGAGTTTTGTTTAATGGCATATCACCCTCTGTGGGTTATTTAATATCAAAAAGGTGGGGTTTTAATGTTGGATTATAGTGAGAAGGTTGATTTAGTCAGATTTTAATTAAATTTTTTTGTTTTTATTCTTTTTTATTTTAGAAAACTGAAAATGTTTTCTAGTTTTGTATTCAAAAATGTTTTGCTGAGAATAATTCTTTTTTTTCAAAAATGTGTTATGATAATAATTTTTTCTTAAAAAAATGTATTGTGGGTAATATTTTTTCTTCAGAATGTATATTTTTTAATACAAGTCTACTTTTATGTATATATTTCTATAAAAGTGTATTTTTATACTTTCACGGTATTTTGACCCCAGTTTGGGGGTTAACTATTTGCCCATAGCTATGACCCTAACAGGTGCTACCACTCTGGGTCAGTGTGGACCTGGGAATAACAGCAATTAAGAGATAGTTCCTCACAACCTGTTAATCAGAGGCCTTGCTGTCGGATGCAGTTTACACAGAACAGTAGGAAATAACACAAACTGGATCACTTGGGGACTAGAAACAGCAGAGTTTCTTGAAAAACCATTGTCAGAGAAAGATTATATGAATTTCAACCAAAAGAAAAAAATTGTCATGATCAAGATGTTGTCCTTTCACACTACTTCTAATACAAGTTAGGGAAAAAAAGCCTCCATTTATACAAGAATAGGTAATGACAACCACTGGACTTAAGAAACCTATTTTCCTGAAAAAAAAAAAACTATTTCAAGAGAAACATTTTATAATTTTTAACTGACAATGATGATAACTGATTAATCAGTGAATGACAAATGTATCTATATGAGGATTGACAGATTTGTTTAACACCATATTAACTCCTTAAGGGTTATCTAATTCTGAAGTTTAATTTTCTTTCATGCTTTGAAGTAATAAAAATATGAGATACGTTATTCTGCTTTTACAATTGAATATACAGTGGTGGGTTGGTTTTGCTTAGCTGATTATTTAATGTCGAAATTTAGATATTTTGAGCAAAATTTTATGGCTTCAAGAAGATACAAATCACAGAGGTGAATAGAGGAGACCTGTGAGAGAGAGGCAGGGATGACAAAGTGAAACAAAGGAAGAAGGTAGTTGGAGGAAGAAAGACCTGTGAGAGAGAGAGAGAGAGAGCCGAAGAAGACAAAGTGAAACAAAGAAAGAATCTTATGCAAGAAGAGAACCATGTCTTTGACTTAAACAGAAGAATAAAAACACTAGTGCCATGAAAAATCTGAATCTAAACTTATTTATAAATGGAAATTCGTCTGTGTGTGTGTCAGTTACCTATAGACTCCGAAACGGCTGAACCGATTTTTCTTAAAAATTTACACAGCTGTACTATGAGTGTTCTTAGCTAGGTTTTGTGTTGAGGTACCACCGATAAATAATGAAAAACGATAATAAAAAAAAAATTATGTTATAGAAGGAGTGGTCCGATTTTAATCAAATTTGATACACTCATAAACAAAGACATAAAAAACGATATTCAGAAGTTTCAAGGTTGCAGTTCTTACAATAGTGCAGAAAATAGATAATATATATATATATATAAAAGGAAAGATGTCTGTGCGTGTGTCTATTTATCTGCCTGTATATTTTTCAGCCCTTTTATTTTAGTTTTTACTTCGAGTTTGGCTCTAAGTAGGTATAATTGTAGTTCTTAATCTCAGCCATGATACCATTTAATCAGAGGATTTATTTAGCCTTCAAAATTCAGTTTACAACGAAAAAAACTTATTTGATATCGATACCAGGAAATGAAAATTTGACTGAGATCTATTCATTTTTCTTTCCGTCTACGGTTTCGCTTTAACTGGAAACAACTATTGCTTTTTAGTCTTTCATGCCAACATCCAAAGAGTCTGAGCTCCAGAACCATGGATTAGTTTTAAAGCTTTCATTACATCCAAGCAATGCCAGGCTATACTGCTAGTTTTTAATAAATGTACAAAACCAAATTTCATAGAATAAATAATCTCTTCACTGAAGCCAATTATCAACTGTGATGGAGAAAAAATAAGCTGTCATTTTTTATAAAAAGTGTACTCAGTCAGTTATGTGCCATATGTGATATATGATTGGGTGATCATGTCTCTTAACATGATCCATGACTGGCTAAGCAAAAGATTTTCCTGTCATAGGTTAGCATTTCTTTCTTAAGTAGACAAGGCTATAGAATGCATTCTGTCTTGCTATTCAACCTGATATATCCCGAAAAGGAATACAGTATAAAATGATCAGTTGAAAAATGGAACTCCACACCAGGAATAATAAATACAGATTTATTGTACTAAGGTACAATTAACAATAATACACATATAGGCAAGCCATGGGTTGGAGAGGTATCAACTATCAAATAATGACTGTCTTCGCCCAAGACTTTTTCCCCTTTGTACCACTCGTTATTGTCTTTTATAAAGTAGAGCATTCCATTCTCGAGGGATGACAGGATGTTCCACTATAACACAACCCTTAGCTAGAAGAAGATATGGATTCATAATGTTCTCAAGAGTAGACTGGTTGCCAACCAAGGCTATAGAACCCAGACAATGTGATAAAAAGTCATGAAATTAAAATGTTCTTTATTATCATCATGGCAGTTCCTGCAGAATGCAGTGGAACTTTAAAGATTATTCAGAAATTACCAAATACAAGGATCTTGATGTGGAAATCTCAAAAATGGGGTACATGAAGACATCAAATTCACTTGTAGTTGGAGCCCGCAGTTTTACTAGAAAAGGTTCTGATAGATTCACTGAAGGGATCCCTGGCAGCCCAAACCTTGAAAAAAAAAAAAAAGACAAAAAGTTCTTCTCCCAAGCACAGTTCACGTTTTAGGAAGGGCTTTATCTATGTGAAATGTGCATACTTTTTTTTTTTTTTTATATACAAATGTGCATCATGAAATGCTATAATATCATTTTTGACCTGAGGGGTCAGGTCGAGACCCCAAAAAAAGAAATATATATATAGCAAAAGAAAAAATAATAAAGATGATATTACCTTATTACAGAGTTAGACGAGACAGAATTGTTGGTAATCTAGAGCATCCAGGTAAATATAAATCTTTCTTCCTTCATGAGGTGTTATACATGATGTATACTTGATTGCATTGTTTATTGTATTATTATTGTAATTATTATTTTATTTACATTATTTTAAATGATTTTAAAATTATTCTTAATTATTATTTTAAATATTATATTATTTATTGCATTACAATTGTAATTATTATTGCAATATTTATTGCAATATTCATTGTAGCAATATTTATTGCATTATTCGTTGTAGCAATATTTATTGCATTATTCGTTGTAGCAATATTTATTGCATTATTCGTTGTAACAATATTTATTGCATTATTCGTTGTAACAATATTTATTGCATTATTCGTTGTAACAATATTTATTGCATTATTCGTTGTAACAATATTTATTGCATTATTTGTTGCAACAATATTTATTGCATTATTTGTTGCAACAATATTTATTGCATTATTTGTTGCAACAATATTTATTGCATTATTTGTTGTAACAATATTTATTGCATTATTTGTTGTAGCAATATTTATTGCATTATTTGTTGTAGCAATATTTATTACATTATTTGTTGTAACAATATTTATTGCATTATTTGTTGTAACAATATTTATTGCATTATTTGTTGTTACAATATTTATTGCATTATTACAGAGTTAGCTGAGACAATTGTTGGTAATTTAGAACATCCAGTTAAATATAAATGTTCCTTCCTTCATGAGGTGTTACACACAATGTATACTTGGACAATCATGTCTATGATTTATGATTAACTTGGAAGAATTCGAACAGAGGTTGCCATTACTTTCTGCAGTAGACTGGTTGCTAAACTCGGCTATAGGACCCAGTCTATTCTGCTAATTAACACATAGCTAGAGGAAAGAGATGGATTCATTAAGCATAAACAAATTTAACAAACTTGATTGGAATGAGAATTTGGCTCTCTGATTTCTGATTCCAAGGCATTATCCATCACCCCACCCCACCCCACACATTCAAGCTTACAGCTTACGTTATATTCCTAAGGGGTAACCCCATCTAGTTATTGATCAGGTATATCAAACAAGAACCTGTGTTTCTGCATGATATGACAATATGAAAATATGAGGCTTAACAAATATTTAAACTTCCCAAAAAAGACACAGGGACAATAATGATGAACTGTGCATGGATAATGTTACAGTATTATAAAGCTCATTAAAACTTTGTTTTGATTCATTCTCACTTGTTCACTCACACACTCTCTTGCACTCAAAAAGGTTTTGGGGAAGCTGGTGCTAAAAGAGTAACTATTACAGGTTTGGCTCATATTTAATTTTTTTCTTCAATACATGGACGATATTTATATTAAATACATTGATTTTTCAAGAATTAATTTTTCTTTTCATTATTCAATAATGTATCGAGGCAGCAGTGTGCTAATCATGTAGATATGAGTGATAATATATGAAGACTTCCATTATAGAAAATATATTTTTTAGCAAAGAGAAAAAACAACAAAATCAACTTTTCTCTATTTCTAAGACAGATGATTATACATATAGTCTTCTGTAGTGAAAATGGTGAAGATATATTCTATGAGAAATAACCTTGAACATTTTTTTAACAGTGATGGGGAGCCATATCTCATGTGGCCCACTTCTTGATAAAGGTCGTCCATGACTGGCCTAGAGTATCTGGGTAAATAGGAGGCTAGCTGATATGTCAAATTCACATAGAAGAGCCAGATGATTTTTTCTGAGGCATTTAGTTTTTTTTATGGGAAAGAAAAAAAAAACAGGTCTTATATGCAATCAAATCTGGATAAAGAAAGTTTTAATTTATACATTTATGTAATTACTTGCCTTCCATAAAGGTAAGTTTGACACAAGGTCAAAATTAAACTGGAGCACTGCACATGTATCTGAAGACGTGGCCAGCAATTATCCAGTCTCCTTGGTATTTCTCTTTTTAAGATGCCTCATGCATCAGGTCCTAATCTTCACACTTTAAATTCAATGAGGAATACAAGACAGCCCCATGAAACTCTTTTGATGTCAAAACCAGTTCTCCCCTCTACCACTAGCTTTTTGCTGGTGAGGAGAGTAGCATGTCATCTCAGAGAACAAAAAAAAAAGGCAGCCTATCAAAGGGCAGATGAACTTCTTATTAAAGTCAAAAGCCAGTAATATATATATATATATATATACACATAAAAATAAACGTAAACTTATCGCTATAGTCGTTTCGAAAAACCCTCCAAGTACATAAAACGCAGAAGGAAAAAATGGTAATGACAAAAGAATGAGTTAAGCACTTTAAGTGTCAGTCAAAGTACGGAACCTGTGGGGGATTTGGTATTTGCTGGGTTGTATGCGCTTCCGTATTTTACGGGTCTGGCTCTCAGATTATTTCCCCCACAAATACAACACTCTGTTTTACAATCGTGCAAAGTGAAAGGAACAATTTACAACGGCCATTAAACAACAAACAATTTATTACGTGAAAAATAAAATGGTACTTGGAAACAAATAAAATACATGATGCGAAAATTGCCTTTGGGAAAGTAAGACTTGGCAAGAAGTTGAATTTGTTCAAAGATGTGTATAAGTTTACATTAGCAGAGTCCGTAAATAAGTTTTCCTACTTACATTTAGTTCATTGTCAGGTGGCGACAGCGTGTCGCGTTGCTGAATGAAAGTTCGCCAGTTTTTCCTTTTCAAAGTCCTCGGAGCTAGGTCATGAACTTTTGGCGTGGAAGAAATGACTTGGCCCGGACAAAGTATCAGTGTCATGCGGACTTAATGGCTAGCTTGGTGACTGACCTTTTTTTCTCTAACTGTGTGTATTATATACATTAATAGGGGATCAATGAATCTTTCTAACATTAGGGTGTGAAAACATTTATTGACCAATCAGATTTATTATTTTACTATTTTGTTTTGGGGCCTAAATATTTTTGTGTTAATTTACTTCCGATCCTATTTTTCTAGAATGTTCTTATTCTAAGTTTTTAGCTGATTGGTTGAGAAATATAAAAATGTAATCTAAATTCTACTGCCGTTTTGATCCAATTTTTCTAGAATGTTTTATTGTGATTTCCTGTTGCTTATTTTAATAGAAAAAAAAAATATGTATCCCATAAACCCAAAGAAAAAAACCCAAGACGGTAGGTTCGTTGGCTCTCTAGGTAAGTTATTATATAATATATATATATATATATATACCTAGCTAAGAACACTTGCAGACGCTTATAGTACAACTGTGTAAATTTATGAGAAAATTCTCTTGTCTTCAGCAACAAATATTTATTCACCACAAATCCAAATGACAGAAGATTTTACACCGGCAGAAAGTCAAAAAAAAAATTTTTATCACAGAAAATTAAAAGGGATGGGATTAATAATAAAACAGGGAAGCAGACATACGTATGTCTATTTTTAGAAACCCCTCTTTTTCTTAACTGGGTTTAGAGTTTAAAAGTTGAAATTTAGCCATCTTGAGACAAAGAGAAGTGGTAGGGGGAACGAAAGGCAACAGGGAAAAGAAAGTAAGAGGAAAGAAAAAAGTAAATGGGGGAAGAGGTGGTTGACAGGGAAGTAAGCTAAGAAAAGAAAAGAAAAAAGGAAAACTATATCTATCTAAATCTAATCTAAACTTATTTATAAATGGAACTTTGTCTGTGTGTGTCCGTTACCTATAGACACCGAAACGGCTGAACCGATTTTCTCTAAAACTTACACAGTTGTACTATAAGCGTCTGCAAGTGTTCTTTGCTAGGTTTTGTGTCGAGGTACCCCCAATAAATATCGATAATCGAAAAAATCGGGTTATAGAAAGAGTGGTCCGATTTCAATCAAATTTGATACACTCAAAGACATAAGAAACGATATTCAGAAGTTTCAAGGTTGCGGTTCTTACAGTAGTACAGAAAATAGATAATATATATATATATATATATATATATATATATAAATAAAAGGTAAGATGTTTGTGTGTGTCTGTTTATCTGTCTGTATGTTTTTTATACAAATCCACAATTTTTATCCGATTCTCACCAAACTTCACACAAATATTCTTTACGCTGAGTCTGACCTCCAGGACCATGGATTAGTTTTAAAGCTTTCATTACACCTGAGCAACGCCGGGCTATACTGCTAATATTATAAAGAGAGAGAGAGAGAGATGTTGCTAGGTGGGAGATCTGTATTCTTAACACATAAAAATCTAAAAATACCGAGAAAAAACCCTATCTGAGTCACACCTCAATATTCTCATGAAAAATGATAAATTGCACACAACCAACACGCAACATTTATAACTGACTGAATTCACTGGATCGATATTTATTAGTACATGTGACAGCTGAATGATGATCTGAAGTAGGGTCTAGTTGAGAATGGGAAACAGAAAATCTTGGGTAAAGATAAGTGAGTGGCCGTTGATTTGTTAAAAAACAAAAATGAAGTCAAAATAAGGAAACATGAAATGAAATGAATGACGGCTCTTAGAGGATTGAAATCGAAGTCAGTCAGTCAGTTAAGTGCCATTTATGAAACACGCTTGGGCGATCCTGTCTCAAAAGAGACATCACTGACTGGGCAGAAGATTATCCCGCAGTAGGTTGCCATTGTTTACTGCAGTAGACTGGTTACTAACCAAGGCTATAGAACCCAATCTATCCTATTATTTAACTCATAACTAAAGGGTAGAGACGGATTAATACCTTTTCCAAGGGTATTTGCACGTAAGTGAATGCAATGAATTCAAATGGAATTCGAACTGGAATCTGAGACAACTTAACCAAAACTCAAAGGTTCCCAGGTTTACATGGCTGCAATGAGACAGATTAATGATATGTTTCTGTATTCTTAAAATTAAATTTATGTTATTTAATTGCTGGCTTACATTACAATCTGGTCTAGGCTGATTCATAAGGTTGATAATTGTTTCTAATTGGGGGTCAGTGACACACTGAGGATGAAAACAAGTAGATTCTTAATAAAACTAGACCACCAAATCACTTTGGTTAGTTTATGAAAGCAAATTTTATTCCATTACTGCTAAGCTTCTAATGAACACACTGACAAAAAAATTTTAGCGATGAGAGGTCCTGGGCATGACAGTATACTGCATCTGGCAGGAAGGCCTCTGATTGGGAGGTTGTGAGGAGCATGGAACCATTTAATTGCTATTATTCTGAGGTCCACCCTGATCCAGAGTGGTAGCATCTGTTAGGGTCCCAGCTATGGGCAAATATTTAAACCCCAAACTGGGGCCAAAATACTATGAAAGTATAAAAAATAGACTTAGAATAGAAAAAAAATGGAAAAATATACATTTTTGAAGGAAAAATTATGGACTCTCCCATCGATTTTGACCTATGAGTGTCTAACTCAGTGAGACTGCCACACAAAGAATTGTTTTGAGTGGTGAAGGCTTGTGTAGCACCATCCGCACTTTTTGAAACTGCTGGTAACAAACAATTGGTGCAGAAGTTCGCCACAGATCACATGAACAGCAGACCTCAGTTATTTAACCCATAACTGGAGGGAAGGGACGGATTAATACTGTTCCCAAAAGTACCAGTGCGTAAGTGAATGCAGAGCGTTCGACTGGAATTGGAACTTGGCTCACCGATTTCCCCCTCCGAGCCAACATCCACCGCACCACAATGCACATCTGTCAATAAATGCTTACAGCACCTGGTATTCCCAAGCAGTCACCCATCTAAGTACTGACCAGGCTCAACGTTGCTTAACTTCGGTGATCGAGTGAGAACCAGTGTATTCAATGTGATATAAGCGTAACCAAAGGAAAAATATTACCAACAGTACATTTCTGAAAGAAAAAAATTATTCTCAGCAAAACACTTTTGAATCCAAAACTAGAAGACATTTTTAGTTTTCTAAAATAAAAGAAAGAATAAAGACGAAAAGATTTCATTAAAATTTGACTAAATCAACCTTCTCACTATAACTGAACATTAAAAGAAAATCCCTTAAAACCCAACCATTTTGGCATTAAATAACCCATTTAAGGTTGATATGTCATTAAACAAAACTCAAACTTTAGCAATAAGATCTACAGAAAAAAAGAGGGAACTTCTATTTATCGGCTACTATTTACCTAGCAACACTTTTTGAAGTATAGTATCAAAGAAACATAAATGCTTCAAATTACTCTTCAGTCGAATAGAGGGCAATACCCATGAGCTAACTAACAATACTCATCTGTATAGATATAGATAAATCATTGTAATAAACCTATTCTTCAGTTTAATGACAGTGTTAATGACTTCATAGAAGTTTTATCTTATGCTCTTGTAATTTCAATCTGGATACTGGAGAAGAGTGTTACATGGTTCCACAATGGGATTCAGTTTTCCGGTTTTCTCTTTCCAATCTTTTACTCTTTTCCATTCTTTTACTCTTTTTTTTTTTCTCAATTGGAGTAGATAGACTAAACTATCGCCCTGTTCACACTCCACCCACGTCTATTGAACAGGTGTAGAGGCTCATCCCTTGTTCCCTGTTTAGGATGTGGTTTCCGGTTTTCTCTTTTCCAATCTTACTCTTACGTAGCCCCTTGTGCATCAGTGGCGTTACCGCCTTGCTTGTGGTGATATGATTAAAAAAAAAAAAAAAAAATGTCCCCAACATTGGTGATGTTGTCAGGAATGCTACTGTCAGTCAGTTAAAGTGCCATACGTGATACACGCTTTGGACGATCATGTCTCGAAAGAGACATGACTGACTGGGCAGAAGATTATCCCGCAGTAGGTTGCCATTGCTTTCTGCGGTAGACTGGTTGCCGACCAAGGCTATAGAACCCAATCCGTCCTGTTATTTAACCCATAACTGGAAGGAAGAGACGGATTAATACCTTTCCCAAGGGTATTTGCGCGTAAGTGAATGCAAGGAATTCAACTGGAATTCGAACTCAGTTCCCCGATTTCTCGTTCCGAGCCGAGATCCACTGCGCCACAACGCACATCCCCACAGTGACAAATCTAAATGGATAAATGAGAATATGGTGGTGGGAGTCACAAACCTTGAATAACAAACTCCCTAGAGATGGTGTCTTGATAAAAACATTTAATGGATTTGGACTACTGTTTTTGCTTGAGTGGTCTTTTTGATAGCGATCCGTTATGAGTTACTTTGAGATTTACAGATCTATACCTTAAAGCTGGTGGTTTACATTTATAAGATAGTTTTTGTTGATCTAATCTAATCAAAACTTATTTATAAATAAATGGAACTTTTTGTGTGTGTGTGTGTGTGTGTGTGTGCATTACCTATAAACTCCAAAACAGCTGAACCGATTTTCTTGAAAATTTACACAGTTGTACTATAAGCGTCTGCGAGTGTTCTTATCTAAATTTTGTGTCGAGGCACCCCCGATAAATATCGAAAATCGATAATTGAAAAAAATCGGGTTATAGAAGGAGTGGTCTGATTTTAATCAAATTTGATACACTCATAGACAAAGACATAAGAAATGATATTCAGAAGTTTCAAGGTTGCAGTTCTTACAATAGTGCAGAAAATTTTATATCAATACCAGGAAATCAAAATTTGACTTACATCCATTCATTTTTCTTTCAGTCTACAGTTTCACTTTAACTGGAAACAACTACTGCTTTTTAGTCTTTCGTGCCAACATCCAAAGAGTCCATGGATTAGTTTTAAAGCTTTCATTACACCCAAGCAACGCCGGGCTATACTGCTAGTATTAAATAAACATGAACATCATAAATAATTTATACTATTTCAAATTTTGGGCCCGTTGTCCTCATCTTTGTTGCCATATTCACAGCATCCTATATTATTTTTTTCCTTAAACGTGGACAGCATCTAGCTACATTAAAGCTATCATTCCCTGATATTTACTGTTGACTGTCATAAAAAAAAAAAAAAAACAGTACTTAATACACAGATAAAGTCATGTAGATCCTGCTTTATTTTGTGATTGTACAGAGAAACCTATTTATGACCCTGTATGTTACTGGTCAAAAACATGTTTTCATTTTTGTTGGCAATGTGAGTTGTGGTGCAGTGGATATCAGCTTGGAACAAGAAATCAGGGAGCTGAGTTCAAATTCCAGTTGAATTCCTTGCATTCACATAGGTGCAAATACCCTTGAAAAAGGGTATTAATCCGTCTCTTCCTTCCAGTTATGGGTTAAATAACAAGACAGATTGGGTTCTATAACCTTGGCTGGCATCTAGTCTACTGCAGAAAGTAATGGCAACCTACTGTGGGAGAATCTTCCGCCCAGTCAGTCATGTCTCTTTTGAGACATGATTGCCCAAGTGTATATCACGTATGGTACTCAACTGACTGAAGCAACTCACATATCTCAGTCAAAAGCCATACATGATACACACTTGGGTAATCATGTTACTTTCCAGACATAACTGACCAGGCAGAATATTTTCTTGCAATACTTTCTGTGGTAGACTGGTTGCCAATTTGTTTTGCTATTTAACCCATAGCTCAAGGATATTTGCGCATAAGTGAACGCAACAAATTCAACTGAAATTTGAATTCAGATCTCTGATTTCTCATTCCAAGAAGATATCCACTGCCCCACAAGGCACATCCTAGTGTGTTATTTGCCATAAACATGCTTTATTTTTGTTACTATTGTCATGTAAGCACCTAACATTTTTAAGTTCATTAAATCTCTATTAAATTTCCATAACCACAGAACAAAAATGCTACAAGAGAAACAAGCCTAATTAATGAAGAAGTCACAAAACTTAACATAAAATATTAACAACCATAAACCATACAGATCAATAAGTAGAGTTAGAATGATTTATCAGCTGATAATATCTGATCATAGAAACATTTTAAAATTAATTAGTCATAGGTTTCTTCTCTATTTTTAATAGTGGGTATGTCATATTCAGTCATCATGCTTCAATATTTAGCCTTTTTTTTTTAATAATTTAATCTCAAGCAAGGGACATCTGATACTAGTACATAGAGAGCATCAGCAAATGAAAGTGAAAGAAAAAAACAAGTATAGGGAAGATTGAAGAAAGGACAAAAGTTGAATGGGATTCAAGAAGATGGCAATTGACATTGCATTTAAACTTTTGAAGATTGTAGCTAGCAGGAAAGAGAAAAAAACAAGATACAGGGGATATTGAGAAAAGGCTAAAACATGAATGGGATTCAAGAAGATAGAAGATGGCAATTGATATTGCATTTAAACTTTTGCAGATTGTAGCTATCAGGAAAGAGAAATAAAAGGATACAGGGGATATTGAAAAAAAGATAAAAGACGAATGGGATTTAAGAAGATAGAAGATGGCAATTGACATTGCATTTAAACTTTTGAAGATTGTAGCTAGCAGGAAAGAGAAAAAACAAGATACAGGGGATATTGAGAAAAGGCTAAAACATGAATGGGATTCAAGAAGATAGAAGATGGCAATTGATATTGCATTTAAACTTTTGCAGATTGTAGCTATCAGGAAAGAGAAATAAAAGGATACAGGGGATATTGAAAAAAAGATAAAAGACGAATGGGATTTAAGAAGATAGAAGATGGCAATTGACGTTGTGTTTAAATTTTTTGAGATTGTAGTTATCAGAGAAGCAAGTAAACAGAAAGAAGTTCCACTGGTGGGAAGTGCGAGAAAAAAGAATGTTAGAGATATTGTTGTTGAATTTAGCTATGTCAAATGTGAACAGTAAATGGGTGGGACCTAGATGCCAATCTTATAGGATGGGTAAATTCATGTAGTTGGGCCACCAGGGTAAAAAGCTCGTCAGATTAGTTCCCATGAAAATATTGATAGAAAATTTAGAGGGATGTTGTGCCACCTCAGTGAGAAAGACACTGAATTACAGGATCGATTATATTGCAGATACTTCTTCAGATTTTAATGAAATCCTCTATATATATATATATATATATATATAATTTTAAATCGTATCACCCCGAGCAAGACAGTAACGCCACTGATGTGCAGGGGGCGAAATAAGAGTAAAAAGATTTGGGGGCTACATAACAATAAAAAGATTAGATAGGAGGAGAGTGAAGAGAAAGACAAACCAGTTAGAAAGGAGCAAGAGAAGGATGGGAAAACTGGTGTGATGACAGTTGCAAAAATGGAGAGATAGGAAAGTATATACAGGGTAGTGTAAAAAGAACTAGAGTCAAGTGGTTAAGAAATGAGTATTGACTGCATTTAAATTCATGGAGGTTGCAGCCGTCAGGAATGTATGAATATGGTAAGCGAGTTCCACAGGCAGGAAGTGCGAGAAAAGAAACTGAAGGAGTAGAAGTGTTGTCTGCATTTGGTTGATCTGACTGTGAATGAGTGAGACCCAGTTGCCAGTCTGGTTGCATGAGAAAACACCTGTTGCAGAGGCACCAGTAACTTAAGTTCGATGGAGCAGAACCCATGAAAGTATTTATAGAACAGATAGAGGGAAGTGAAAGAAAATTATAGTTTAGAAGATGTACAAATTATCATCTACTATGAAAGTGTACATTTTGTTTCGACATCGAAAGATCAATGTCTCATCAGGTAGTTAATAATGATGGTAAACTACCTGATTAGACATTGTTCTTTCAATGTCGAAACAAAATGCACACTTTTGTAGTAGATGATAATTTGTACATGTTCTAAACTATAATTTATAATAAATATTCATAGCTCTATTTCTATATTCAGCACTGTTTTAAACTAATGTCTTGAACGTTGTTAATAATTTCTTCGTTTTTTTATTCACTTGGATATAATTTTGTGTATGTGTGTAATGATCTTGCAATCAAAGGAAATAAAAAAAAATCTATTTCCCATGATTCCATAGTAGAAAGCTGTCCTACTAATGTAAAAATTAGCGACTTTCTTTAACAAATTTTATTACTTAAACATTATTTTTAGTGGATGCACATATTTGAGTAGACACCCTGTTTATTTATTAAAATAGTATATTTATTTTTTGTTTATTGAGCTGAATATTTGAGAAATGTTATTAAATAAAGGATGTGCATTGTGATGCAGTGGATATTGGCTCAAAATGAGAAATCAGGGAGCCGAGTTCGAATTCCAGTTGAATTCATTGCATTCACATGTGCAAATACCCTTGGGAAAGATATTAATTCATCTATTTCCTCCTGTTCAGGGTTAAAAAACAGGACAGATTGGGTTCTATAGCTTTGGCTGGTAACCAGTCTATCGCAGAAAATAATGGCAACCTACTGCGGGATAATCATTTGCTCAGTCAGTCATGTCTCTTTCGAGACATGATTGCCCAAGTGTGTATCATGAATGGCATTAACTGACTATTAAATAAAAATATACTCTCTCTAACAGGGTTCGAACCTGCATTCCCCTGTACAGGGGAAACTGTTATTAGATCCAACATGCTTTAGACTTCTTGGAGACAAAGCACGTCAGTGATCAAGCAAAGTTGAATAAGACCTTTAAATGTAATTATTTATTTATATTATATTGATAAATTAAAAAATAGCACCCTAACATACAGTCACTTTCTCACGGGCGCAGTGTGGCTTCCCTGTGTCTCTTCTCCAAGTCCTTTCACAGCTTTTGCTCTGATGATCTTAGCTCACTGGTGCCCCCTATAAACAAATTTACTCAAGCCACAAGATTAGCAACTAGGTACCACCCTTTTACTGTGAAACCAATAAGATGTAAATGCAAATTCTACTCCATCAGCTTCTTTTCTCGCACTTCCTGCCTGTGGAATTCCCTTCAGTTTACTTGCTTCACCGACAGCTACAATCTCCAAGAATTTAAATGTAAAGTCAAAAGTCATCTCCTATCTCACTAACCTGCATCCTCTCTCTCATGATCTCATCTCATTTGTGCAGTATTCTCATCCCTCTCCTACCCGCATCCTGACACCCCCGTATTCTGTCACTCCTTCTCATAACTTTCCTCCTATGTAACCCCCTGCACAACAGTGGCAGTATAATGTCTTGCTTGAGGTGATACAATTATTGAAACAAAAAAAAAAAAGGTTTGACTTCCACAAACCTCACATGAACTTAAATCTTTTAAATGGTCAGTTTGAAATATGCACCTGATGATTGCATAATGCTTCAAGTTGTGCTTTCGACATAGGATAATATATATATATGGATGGATGGATGGATGTTAATAAATATACATATGTATGTATACACCAATATAAAAATATTTATCAGGCGTTAATAGAACAGCAAACACAGCTATTAAGTATATATTAATAAATACACATATTATCCTAGCATGACTCAGAAACTCTGAATTGTACTTTAAATAATCTGTGTGTGTGTGTGTGTGTGTGTGTACCCTGACTGAGCACTTTGGAAGAATGGTAAACTTTGAAAAACAGTAGCTACTCTAGCAACTACGCATCGTTCATTCAGCAATGAATTAGAACACTCTCAGCTATTGGGCATGTATAATAATAATGTACACGCTAAAAGGTCTGCCTTCTTCTACTGAGCGCCCATAGCTCAGAGGTAGAATCGCCGACTGACGCCAATTTGATCGGGTTTCAATCCTGAGTTAAAAGCAATCAGAGTCTAAGCGTACTGATGAGCTGTGATACAGTGAAACAGATCTGTCTGCAGATGACTATATATATATATATATATATATATATATATATATATATATACACACACACACACACACACACACACACACACACACAGGTTTAATGCAAAGAATTTGTCACTTTAACAGAACAGGATCATGCCAATATTGAAGTTTTATGAGGACAATGTCTCTGTTTTTTTTTCCTTATTTATATGGTGCTTTGATATTTTGTGGGAATGGTCTTATTTGTGATTGGTTGGTTTACTTTTTATTTCTTCTTATTGTGCAAGTGTTTGATTTCTTTTTAATGCTTTTTTATTGCTTTTTAATGTGTGCCTGAGTGGTTGTCTTATACACACACACACACTTTTTTTTTCTCCCTACATTTATGTATGCTACAAATTAAACTAAATACAATTGACTATTAAAAGATAAAAAACTTGTATAGATTTTGAAGTCCTTTTAATTTTTTTTAGTTAAAAAAAAAAATACAACGTAAAATTAACTAATAATGTTGGACATGCTAAAATTATTTGACTTTTTAACAAGCAAAATGTCAAATTGTTAAAACTATGTGAAACATTGTTGATTTATATTCTTGATGTTATAACCCGGGCTGGTGCATACAACTCTGAAGACCCCAGGGGTAAGGCTGATTGGGTGCCTTGGGCAGTCTTTTGTATCCCTCGATCTTGATCAACATTTCCTTCTTTATACTTTATTTATATAAATCTTACAAATTAAACTAAGTAAAACTGACTGAAAGAATGAAAATCGTTCGCCAATTTTGATGTCATTTTTTAACCAAATCCCTTAATTTATTTTGCTCATACAACATCTCAAAAAATTGTTAAATTCACTATTTTTTATCCATAATGTTAAAGTTGTTAAAATTCATCAACAAAAAAAAATCTCAAGTTGATGTTAAAAAGTGCCACAAAACATTGATTTATTTAAGACAAAATTATCTTTTATGACAAGTCTCAAAAAAAGTCTAGAAAAATTGAAAATAAATATAATGTATCTAAATACAAATTAGTATTTAGATACATTATATTTATTTTCAATTTTTCTAGTTGAATAGTTCACCTATATTGCATACGATCCATTTATTCTTGTAAGTGGATCATAATAAAAAAAATTATATTATATATGAATATGACTGTGGAATCACACACATACGTACTTATGCAATCACGCAATTGTATTTCTTAAATTCAGTATGTAACCATTGTATATTTGAATAAATGTAAGCTGTTTGCTGAGTTGAGTTAGCCAATCAAAATTAAGGTACGTGAACTACATTTTTACCACCAAATTGTGAGGGTGTTTGAACCCCTATATATAAATATATATATATATAATTTGCTGTGTATTTTTCAGACAGCTGGCATTGACATTTCCTAAGCACACATCATGTCAAAACTCAACAAACCTAAAACCAACTCACTCTCATATACAAATTCTATCTTTTGCACAACTAACAACATGAACATTATTCGTGAACTCTCAGATCTGAACAATTCTTTTTAACAACAGTTTTCCAACCTATTTTTTCTTTTTAACACACTGAGAATTATTCCAATAGCAATGAACATTCAGACTTACATTAAAAATCCATAACAGTAATTCTCATATAGTCTACGGGAGACAATTTGAAGCAAACAATTTCACATATTCAACATCTATGTGATTTAAATATTCTTGTTAAATATTTATTAATACACTGAATCGTTGCAAATTCATGTCTTGTCAACTTCATTTCTCTTTGCTTGTTTAATGAATGGTTTTCAACACTAATAAAAATAATGGTGTTTTGTGAGAATTTGGGGAGGAAATTCCTTTTGGAAGTGGCCTTGTGCCAGGTGAGATCCAACAGAGAAATTAATCCAAATTAACCTTGCTGCATGAAGCCCCCACACTACTTTATGAAAATAGAGATGTTGTAGAATTGGTAGGGCATATTGTAGATTGAGTAAGACACACAAGATCCTTGCATCAGCTGTATATATATAAGCATGCAGTGTGGGTATAGAAGAATCCAAAAGAGTATCCTGTACATACAGTGGTAGGATAAATACATATAGAGCAAATATAAGAAAAATTAAGGCAGACACGTTATTTCATGGTAAATCAGAAGTGTAGGCCTATTTCAGATGAACCATCATCAGCTTCCATCTTTATTTTATAAAGGATTTTACACGAATTTGTGTAAAATCTTTTGTAAAATAAAGATGGAAGCTGATGATTGTTTGCCTTAAATAGGCCTACAATTCCGATTTACCATGAAATAACGTGTCTGCCTTAATTTTCCTTATGCAGGTTTCAGTTAAAAGGAAAATAAAACTCATCCTTGATAATGGTCAATTAGATAGCTTAAAGTACTTGAATAAGTGAAAAAAAACATTCAGACAATTTTTACATAATTTATGTACTGAAAAGAAGAAATTCGTAAGATCACATGAAAAATTATATTAAAAACTTAAGCACATCAAAATGCCTGTCATTTTTAAAAAAAAAAAACTTGCATAAAAGAAGAAATGCTGCCTAAATACACAATCTAAGATAGCTTGGTGAAACTGCTTATTTGCTAAACAAACATCTCTCTCTCTCTCTCTATATATATATATATATATAGACAGATAGACACACACACAACCAAAGAATTATTTCCCTTATTAGGGCCAAGTTTGAATATTGATAAATATTCAAGTTTCCATATTTAACACTTTGTCAATGTAACTTATTCTAGTCATAAATAAGGCTGTCAAAATTTCTTTAAAAGTTATCTTCACAATTTGTACAAATAAAAGAAAAGAATAAGATATAATTTCTCTCAAGTTAAGCCAAAGGTGAAGGTTATTTATAAATCTTGTGGCATTTGACAAAGAAGTGAAACCAGACACAAAAAGGTGACAGAGATTAAAAAAAATAAAATAAAAAAAAGCCTGTGTCCAAAATCTCAAACCTGAAAAACCGCAATCTGGATGAAGTTGACGGTTCTTGACATGACAGAAAAAGAATAAAGAGCCTGTTTCCTTCCTTTTCATCTTTGAGATAAGAGAGATATGAAGAAAAAAAAAACAATCAGTATACATCTCAACAAAGATGAAAAGAAAATCTTAATACGTGAATTAAGTCTTTTCTTTTTTATTAACGATAAATTTTTTGTATTTTTTCGAGATATTTTTCTTATAAAATTTTTATAAAAATTTATGACGAAAATAAACCGATAGGAATGTCGTGATTGCTTAATTTTTTTTTTAAACACTGGTCATTTTTTTTCTTTCCCTTTAATAGTTTTTTTTTATATAACTTATTAATAATAACTTATTATTATTATTAGTTCTTTTAAAGTTTAATGAATGTTAATTGACTATTGAGGAGATCTAAAAAAAAAAAGGAGTTGGATGAAGATTACAAACTTCTTCCAAGTGTATTTTTCTTCCCTTTTTTTTAGTTAGAATACTGATTTTTTTACGATGAACTTTAAATCACTTACTTTAAAAAACTTAAAAAAAGAAGACAAAATGAAAGAAAAAAACGAAACAAAAAGAAAAAAAAGACAGAACTATAAATAAATAAACAGACAGAGAAAAGAAAACCAACAAACGACAGAAAGAGAGAAAGAAAGATAAAAATGAAAACCAAAAGAGACCGTGAAAGAAAAAAAAAGAGCGATGAAAACCAAGAGATTGAAAAACAAAAAGAAGAAAAACAAGAGTAAAAAAAAAAGACAAAAATAAAACACAAAACGAGAAAACAAAAAAAAAAGAGGGAAAAAGAACGAGAAAAAGACAGAAAAAAAATAAAACAGAAAAAAAAAACAAGTGATATTTTGAAAACCTGTGGAGGGTCGCCGTTCTCAATAAAAATTGGATTAATCTGAAAAGAAAAAAATAAACCAGGTTTTTTTTTTCTTTTTCTTCCTTTACTTCGTTTTTTTTTTTTTAAATAAAATAAAAAATAAAATAAAGATTAAAGAAGGTCGGAGAAAAGTAAAACCATCAGAATCAGAATTGAAATGAAATTTTAAAGTTCTTTTTTTTTTTTGTAAACAAAAAATGTTTACCTTTCTTGAGCCGAAAAAAGATGAGAAACCCGGTTTTCAAGCTGATGATAAATCGGCCGGCTGAAGAATATATCCGAGTTGTTTGTGAAAAAAATGCCTTAATTTTCAAATTTTGTTATAAGATTTAAAAAATACACACATGTTTTTAACAGAAAAAAAATTAACTTCTAAAAACTGCAAAAAATAAATTAAATAAATAAAATAAAAATAACCAAAATGCATTTTAAGGGTTCATTTTTTTTTTCTTGAGCTAAAAAAAAACTCATATACAATGATAATAATACAAAGCACTACTACTAAAAAAGATTTTTCAATAAATCCTTAACAGGTGGTCGCTAAAAAATAAAAAATAAAAAAACAAACAAAAAAAAAACTAAAAAAACAGCACTGCTTTTCACGATTAGCTAATACTCTATATATATAAATTTTTTTTTTTAAATATCTTATTTGCTTGAACTTTTAAATAAAATAGCTTCTTTTCGTTAATTTTTTTATACACTTTCTTTATCGATTCAATAATGGACAAAAAACTAAAAAAAAACAATGTAGTAATTTCGGGTGTAGGTCCAACATATGGTTCTCCGATTCTAAAGTCTGTGTTCACATGAAGGGCACAAGCCAACACCCGGGGATTTTAGAAGTGTTACCCGTTGTAGAACAGATATGAATAAGTATTGCTTAACTAAAAAAAAAAACTTAGCAAACGTTTTTTGTTGTTGTTTTTTTTTTTTTAACTGAAACAAACTGAATATTCGTCTAACTGAACAAAAACTAGCTCAATTTAAAACTTTAAAAAATGAAAAAAAATCATGCAATTCTTTTTAGGTGATAAAACGCAAAAAATATGTCATTTAAGTTGCTGTACTGTCGGTAGTACTATGAGGACTCTGGTCTGTCGACAGATTTTGTGTATTTTTAAACGTGTGCCGAGTGTTAAAGCGGCATGCGTGCAACTTAAACGTGATGATGAAGTCGCGAATGACGGACCCAAGTTGTTGTCAGTAGCAACACAGACGGCTGGCGACAATGATGCGACTAGTGACCAAAAGAAAGGAGGAGGAGCAGAAGGAGATAGATAAAGAGAAAAGGAAAGGCAAGAAGATAAATAGACGGAGAGAGAGAGAAAAGATGGGAGAAGAACCCCCACTCAAAAAAAGAAAAGGAAAACACTTTAAGACAGGGATAGAAAAAAGATAGAGGGAAGGAAACACAGAGAGAGAGAGAAACAAACAGAAAGAGATAAATAGACAAGGAAGTAGAAAAGAGAAAAAAAAAACGGAGAAACTTAAAGAGCCAAGAGGACGTGTGGACGTGAGAGGAGACTAAACAAGAAAAATATGTTCTTTTAAAGGATGACACACCTACAGACACAGTAAAAATACAGTTTTTAAAGATATGGGTGAAAACACACACACACACAAATGCTGGTAAGTTCTCGGATTAAAACAATGTGTAGTCATATTTTTGGAAATTTGTTGAGCTGAGAACTTTACAGCACCCTTATATATATATATATATATATATATATATATATATATACACACACACACACAGAGGAGTTGAGTACAATAGATAAATTGTCTTCCACATCACACTAAAATAAAAACAACACTGACATGTCATTTTAACAGATATATTTAGCAAAATTAAACAAAAATATCTTGAAATACTAAAAAGAGTAGACATGTTCAATGAAATCACCATGACCTCCAGATGATTTTGAAATCTCCTACAACTCCACTGAATGGTTTCCTTATTTAAATTAGTAAATGTAGCCATAATTCTTGCCTTCAAGTTCATCTTTGGTATTCCAAGAAGTTTTGTTGTTCTCTCACTCCACTGCACCCCAGAGATAATAATCAACTGTTTTGCTGTCTGGGGAATTAGGCAGTGAGATTTAAGGGGTGGTGTGATGGCAGAAATTGTCTGACAGCCATGTCTAGGTTGTGTGGCATGGTGCAGAGTCCTGTTGCCAGATATATAGTCTTCCAGCAACCACCCTCTTGACCCATAATAGCACTACCTCCTCAAGGCACTTGATGTACATTGAAATGTTGAAGCCCAGTAGGAAGATAAATGGAGGCCTACTGCTGCCATCAGTATTGACCAATTCAAACACCTTCATAATTACATCCAACTGTTTCTGAATCCTCGGCAATGGCTTCATAATGACACCTAAGCACTCAAATTTTTTGGCAGAGTGAATTGTGTCATGGTGCACTTTTTCTTACAGACAGTGCCCAAATGACCCAACTATACTGTGCCATCAACAAAATAAAAAATAAACAACACTGATGTGCAAGATTAAATATATAAAATGGCGACGATTTACACACCACACCCTGTATAAAATAAAAAAAAATATAGTATACAAGGTACACTTATGTTTATGAGAAAAAGTACTCAATATCAAGAATATAGTATGTTTAAATATAAGAGTGGACATTGTAGTCAACACCGAACTATATAGTAAAATTTGATATATTCATTGGAGAAAAATGCTTCCTGTTGAAGGCAATGTATATTTACAATGAGGACATTAGAACATTCTTTTCTAATCTTCTCACTGTTTTTTCAATTGGAGTAGATAGACTAAACTATCGCCCGGTTCACACTCCACCCACGTCTATTGAACAGGTGAAGAGGCTTATCCCTTGTTTCCTGTTTAGGATGCGGTTTCTGGTTTTTCTCTTTTCTAATCTTCTCACTCTTATGTAGCCCCCTGCACATCAGTGGTGTTACCGCCTTGCTTGGGGTGATATGATTAAAAAAAAAAAAAAAAAAAAATATATATATATATATATATATATATTTGGGCAGCAATCTTTCTTTTAAACATGTTTTGTTAAAAAATAAAATTTTATTAATTTTTGATTTAATTTTTTGAGTATTCTTAAAGTTCTTTCCACAAGATTTTTTTTTTTTTCAGAATGTGATGGTGTTATGTTATTACTGGCTGCTGAGTCTTGCAATTTGTTTAATGTATGTGCATTGTGGTGCTATGGACATGGGCTCGGAACTAGAAATCGGATAGCATAGTTCAAATTCCAGTTGAATTCCTTGCATTCACTGATGTGCAAATAGCCTTAAGAAAGGTATTAATCCATCTCTTCCCTCCAGTTATGGGTTAAGTAACAGGACAGATTGGGTTCTACAGCCTTGGACGGCAACCAGTCTACCACGGAAAGTAATGGATACCTACTGCAGGATAATCTTCTGCCCGGTCAGTCATGGCTCTTTCGAGAAAATGATCGCCCAAGCGTGTATCGCGCATGGCACTTAACTGACTGGTACATGGGGAGCCGAGCTTGAATTCCTTGCATTCACTGACACACAAATACCCTTGGGAAAGGTATTAATCTGTATCTTCCCTCCAGTTATGGGTTAAAGAATAAAACAGATTAGGTTCTATAGCCTTGGCTGGCAACCAGCCTACCGCAGAAAGCAATGGCAACCTCTTCTGGGATAATCTTCTACCCAGTCAGTCATGTCCCTTTCGAGACATGATCCCCTAAATCGTGTATCAAGTATGGCACTTAACTGACTGATTGATACTTGGTCAACACAAATACAAATAGTTACAATATCTCTGAACATTGTTATAGTCAGAACAATGTAAATAAGTATAATATCTCATTCTCAGAAGTGTGTGTGTATATATATATATATATATATATATATATAAATTTAATCTAAATCTAAACTTATTTATAAATGGAATGTTGTATGTGTGTCCGTTACCTCTAGACTCTGAAACGGCTGAACCGATTTTCTTGAAAATTTACACAGCTATATTAAAAGAGTCTGCGAGTGTTCTTCGTTAGGTTTTGTGTCGAGGTACCCCCAATAAATATCGAAAATTGAAAAATTTGGGTTATAGAGGGAGTGGTCTGATTTTAATCAAATTTGATACACTCATAGACAAAGATATAAGAAACAATATTCAGAAGTTTTAAGGTTGCAGTTCTTACAATAGTGCAGAAAATCGATTATATATATATATATATATATATATATATATATATATATATATATATGGCTAGATGTTTGTGTGTGTCTGTTTCTCTGTCTGTATGTCCTTTATACAAATCCACAATTTTTATCCGATTCTCACCAAACTTCACACAAATATTCTTTAGGGTGAGTAAGAGCTCCAGGACCATGGATTTGTTTTAAAGCTTTCATTACACTCGAGCAACGCCAAGCTATACTGCGAGTGTATATATATATTAATTATTAATTAGATAAAAATAGAGAGATCAATGGATATTGCCCAGAGAAAATATGAAAAAAGCTCAATACATAATTAGAGCGTAAATGAATGAATAAAAAAATTTTTTTATTCATTTATTTACAGTCTGAATGAGGCAATGGTAGGAGTTTTTATATTGCGGAAATAAATTCTAGATTTATAACCGTCTAATTATATGTTAAGTTTCTCCCTCTCTCTCTCTCTCTATATATATATATATATATATATATATATATATACTAACAGTATAGGCCAGCGTTGCTCGGGTGTAATGAAAGCTTTAAAACTAATCCATGGTCCTGGAGTTCAGACTCTTTGGACGTTGGCACGAAAGACTAAAAAGCAATAGTTGTTTCCAGTTAAAGCGAAACCGTAGACTGAAAGAAAAATGAATGGATGTAAGTCAAATTTTGATTTCCTGGTATCGATATCAAATAAGTTTTTTTAATTGCAAACTGAATTTTGAAGGCTAAATAAGTCCTCTGAGTAAATGGTATCATGGCTGAGACTAAGAACTACAATTACACCTACTTAGAGCCAAACCCGAAGCAAAAACAAAAATAAAAGGGCTGAAAAAATACAGATATACAGGCAAATAAACAGATACACACATACACACACACACAAACATCTTGCCTTTTATATATATTGTTGATTTTCTGCACTACTGTAAGAACTCCAACCTTGAAACTTCTGAATATTGTTTCTTATGTCTTTGTTTATGAGTGTATCAAATTTGATTAAAATCGGACCACTCCTTCTATAACCTGATTTTTTTTGATTATCGATATTTATCGAGGGTACCTCGACACAAAACCTAGCTAAGAACACTCACAGACGCTTATAGTACAACTGTGTAAATTTTGAAGAAAATCGGTCCAGCCATTTCGAAATCTATAGGTAATGGACACACACACACAAAGTTCCATTTATAAATAAGTTTAAATTTAGATTGTATCAAGGCAGCAGATAATTTTCTAAACATATATTATTAAATATAACAGACAATGAATGTCTATTATGTTTAATCATGAGCCGTTCTTAACATCGTATTTTGATTTTAATTTCAAGTGAAAATAAAGACAAAAATTGTCCAACATTTGGATATTTTTTTATTATGCTGGTTCTAAGCTTTCGACTCACATGGGCTATCTTCAGGGAGGTTACAGTGACATTAATATAAAGACATCCACCATCAAAAATGATATTATCTTGTGTTTGCATAAAACATTGCTATGCAATGATAGCAGTCACTGAATAGAAGACACAGGTTGTAAATTTGTAATGTGGTTGTATGACATCACAACACGTGAGAGACCGAAATATTAGCAAAACCATATGTCTAAATGCAATGTGTTGCGACTAAATTGAAATGAAATTTTATTGAGTGTGGGTTGCTTTTATTTAATGTAGATGGCCTCTTATATATATATATATATATATATATATATATATAACAGGCAGGCAGGGTCTGTTTTAAGTTTGGCCAGAGATGCGATTTGATTCATGATCCTCACTTACATTTCATATAGTTTCATCTTTCTTTAATTCTAGCCTGAAGAAACCAAAAAGGGTAGACACTCCTGGCAAAATGTTTAGTTCACACATTTTACACTTTGTCTTATCTTCTTTACGTGATGCAAAAAAAACAAAAACACACCAGCAAAACTTGCACTAATGAAAAGAGCATGAAAGAAAAATCAAGAAGTATGAGAAGACAATTGCTGTTGAGTAGACATCGTAATTCCCGGAGAGTTTATCTATGAAACTTTAGAGTCAGGATGCTGAAGATAACATCAATCAGTTAAGTAACAAACCTTTTACTTATATATATATGAAAAACACAATATGGAAGATAGTATAAAGCCAAAAATGCTGACAATCAATGAGATGCTAAGAGAAAAAGCATTTAAGGCAAGCAGTCCTTGCAATAAAGTGTTTGATAATAACGATTGAGCTTTAGTAGAATAAATGTATGAGTTATTAACTACATGACAAACTATATATATATATATATATATATATATATATATATATATACACACGCACACACACACACTGTATATTTCCATGTATAAGGTGACCTTTAAGTAAGACAATGATGTTATTGGAAATGCAGAAATTCAAAATAAACAAAATAACAAAACTGATTTTATATTACATTTTTCCTACACACGTCCCCTAAAAGGAAAAGCATTATTAGTTTAAATTTCATAATGTGATCTCTAATGAACACTGATTCTTCTTCTTTTCCTATATCAAAATTGTTACAAACAGCCTGGTGTACTAATGGCCATTTACTTATATTTTATCAACAATTACAAAATACCACAAATAGCAATGCGATAATAATAGATGCCATTGTGGTGAACACAATCATAACTCAATGTTTACATTTTCTCAGCTGAGCTTGCATGGATACAAGTTGATTTTTTTAAATGGAATAGAATTATTATTTGAAGAGGCAATTTATTACGAAGTTATGTCAGTAATATATAAGGTAAAAATGGTTTTATTACTTGGATTACCTCTTAACTTGATAATGTGAATCTTTTCATGAACATTATCAGTTATTGTTCCAAGGCTGAGGTTAGCCTACCAACAAATATCACACAGAATATTGAATCAGAATGAGATATCGAGGAGCTAAGTTCGAATTCCTGTTGAATTCATTGCATTCACTTATGTTTAAACACCCTTGGGAAAGGTATTAATCTATTTCTTCTCCCTCTAGCTATGGATTGAATAGCAGAACAGATTGGGTTCTATAGCCTTGGTTGGCGACCAGTCTACTGTTGAAAGTAATGGCAACTTTTTGCTGGTAAATCTTCTCCCTAGTACCATCCTTAACTGAAGGATATAGTAAAATACATAAAACTCTTTGCAAAAATTGTTTTGTTAAAAAAAACAAAAAACAACAACAGAAAAACTGTTTTTGTATGTACATAGTCAATGTTAATTTCTTTATCAGAAACTGAATATTATGGAAATAAATAAAGAACAGTCGGAAATCAATCTGAAGCACTCAAACATTGATGATAATGGAAAACAATATGACTAAAATTTTGCCATTTTAAGTTCAGCAAATAACTGCTTGCAGCGTTATGAATGTGCAACTTGTATCATATTGAAATGTAACTTGATACTCCTTCCAATAATTCAAGATGAATGATCAGGTCGAGATGTTTTACTGACGTAAAAGCTGGTCTAAGTACTTGAAGGTAAACTTGCTTCATTGTTTGCAGGTCAGCAGCGAAAAGCATTAATTCTCAATTCTTCTGATCAACTGGCACACTGGATCATATTATATTAAACAGGTTAGCACTTTTATCACAAGATTATTTCAGATTTTACTCGGATTTCTAGTATATATATATATATATATATATATATATATATATATATAAACTAGCAGTATAACCCGGCATTGCTCGGATGTAATGAAAGCTTTAAAACTAATCCATGGACCTGGAGCTCAGACTCTTTGGACATTGCCACGAAAGACTAAAAAACAATAGTTGTTTCCAGTTAATGTGAAACTGTAGACTGAAGGAAAAATGAATGGATGTAAGTCAAATATGGTTTCCTGGAATCGATATCAAATTTTCTGCACTATTGTAAGACCAGCAACCTTGAAACTTCTGAATATCGTTTCTTATGTCTTTGTCTATGAGTGTATCAAATTTGATTAAAATCAGACCACTCCTTCTATAACCCGATGTTTTCAATTATCGATTTTTGATATTTATTAGGGGTACCTTGGCACAAAACCTAAGAACACTTGCAGACACTTATAGTACAACTGTGTAAATTTTCAAGAAAATCGGTTCAGCCGTTTCAAAGTCTATAGGTAGTGGACACACACACACACTCACACACACAGACATACAAACAGATATACCGGGTGCGATGAATAAATTGTCCCCCTTAATTATGCAAAAATGTGAATAAAACTGATATCTCATATTTATAGATATATTTACAAAACTTACAAAGAAAATATCTTTAAATATTAAAGAGGAAATTTATTTAATAAAATCACCGTTGGCTTCAACCATGGCCTTCAGATGACATATCAAAGACACCTGCATCTCTTCTGAACATTCTCCTTGTTTAAGTTGGCAAATGCTGCCATAATCCTTGCCTTCAGTCCATCTTTGGTCTGACAAGGAGTTCTGTTGGTCTCTCTTAACTGCACCCAACATTTAATAATCAAATGGGTTGCAGTTTGAGGAGTTAGGTGGCCAGTTCTAAGTTGTGATATGTTCACAGAAATTATCTGAGAGCCATGCCTGGGTTCTCCTACTTGTGTGAAATGGTGCAGAATCTTGTTGCTACACAATGGTCCTTCCATCAGTCACCCTCTTGACCCAAGAAAGCACTACCTCCTCAAGGCACCTGATAGAGGCTTTCATGTTGTGTCTGAGGTCCTGTGGGAAGATAATGCTGCCATTACTAGTGGTCATTCTAAACATTTCTGTAATTACCATTAGACTTATCTAACTTTTTCTGAATACTCTGCACTGTCCTTCAAATGATAACCGAAAACTCTGAAATATTCCTATCAGAGTTTGCTGTGCAAATGCTAAGCAGTACAGAATGCCGTTTCCAAATTTCTAGTGGAGTGAATTTTATTACAGTGCCCTTTTTCTTAGAAGCAGTGCTCGACTGATCCAACTAAAAACAAACAAGACTTATGTGCAAAATTCAAAATATCAAATGGCGACAATTTACCGATTGCACTTCCATCTATGTAGATGGTAGTACATTTCATGACTGCGCCCCTAAACTCAACATGACCAGAAGCTGGCAGCTGATCTCTGATCAGACCCTGACAGTTTAATGGAGAAAAGACTGGCATGTTGTTGTGGAATAGTTTTTGCACTGAAGGTTATAATTGTGCTATGTCGGTTGCTAATCGACTTAACATACCCAAATTGTTAGGAACTTGGTAATCTTCCACTGAAAGCTGACTCCTTAGTATTCGGCTAACTGCTGACTAATATCAACTGCCGAGTAGTTCTACTGAACTCCAATAGAACTCTAAAGAACTCCCATGAACTTCCCAAGTACTTCTTCCATTAACTTCCTGTTAACTCTTATTAATATAGGAGGGAGAGTCCATTATCTGAGGAATAGGTGTGTTTCACCATAACAGAGGGAGAGTCCATTATCTGGGGAATAGGTGTGTTTCACCATAACACACGTAATATTCAATACCTCCAAAACCAAACTAACAACATTCCATTGCTACCAAGCACATCTCGGACTTTCACCAACCATGACAAATGGTTATTTTCTCAAAGAAGCTTCCTGACTTCAACACCTATTGGAACTTATCCCAGATATTTTTTTGGTTTGGTTTGTTTTATGGCATATCAACCTCTATGGGTTATTTAATGCCAACAAGATTTGACAATAGATTCTTATGAACAGAATATGTATTCTTTGTAAGAAATCAGTTTGTAGATCAGGTTTTGTTGACAAATTTCTGTAAAGAGGGTTTTTTTATTGAGAGTCATATGCATTACTGGTAAATATAAATTATCTTCAAAAATATATTGCTGGAAATATTTTCTTCTCCAAAAAAATATTGAGGGAATTTTCACTAAATCTGCTGATAGGAAGGTCAGTTCACTGTGTAGGGCCAGGAAGTTTTTCCCGTCTGAATCCATCCTGCACATCTACCATCTGCCCGTGTATTGAATAACTGTTGGGTGGTTGTCCCTGCTATTCACTTCGGGCTTCTTGACAAAATCCAACAGAGAATCTGCAATGTAATCAATCCCAACTTGGTAGCTCAGCTGCAGTCACTTTCTCACTGGCTTCCTTCTGTCTCTTCTACAAATACTTTCACTGTTTCTGCTTCGATGAGCTTAGCTCATTGGTGCCCCCTCTGCATGCATTTACTCAAACTACTAGACTAGCAACTAGGTCCCACCCTTTTACAGTGAAACCAATAAAATGTAACCGCAACTTCTACTCTATCAGTTTCTTTTCTCACACTTGTTGCCTGTGAAATTACCTTCCGTATACTTGTTTTCCCAACAGCTACAATCTCCGAGAATTTAAATGTAAGGTCAATTGCCATCTCCTATCTCTCTGACTCACATCCCTTCCCTCATGTTTTTTCTCAGTCCACTCTAATCTCATCAGCTCTCTTCACAACAGTATTCTCATCCTCCTTTTACGCATTCTCTGACACGCCGTATAACTTGTTTCTCTTTCTCGTCACTCTATGTAACCCCCTGCACACCAGTGGCAGTAAAACTGCCTTGTTTGGGGTGAAATGATTATAAAAAAAAAATTAATTATAAGAACTCATCTCAGAAATATAAACAGATATTGAAGATGAATTTGTATGCATATCTGAGGTGGTTAATTTTCAATATCTTGGTATTATTTTTAACTATTGTTCTCATCTTGGTTGATATACGAGTTATAATAGACAACGTTTTGACCAAGTAACCTCTGGTCATCATCAGGTGCCCATTGATTGTCCAACATATCATGTTGATTATTGTGATATATTTAGTGGACACCTGATGATAACTAGAGGGTACTTGGTCAAAATGTTTTGTCTTTTATAACATCTATATCAACCAAGATGAGAGCAATAGTTCAAAATAATACGAAGATGTTGAAGATGAATATGGAAACAAAAATGAGGACAACAGTCCAAACAATGTAAATAGTATAAATAATTACAATACCTCATCTCAGAAATATAGACAGATATTGAAGGTGAATATGGTAACAAAGATGAGGACAACAGTCCAAACAATGTAAATAGTGTAAATAATGAACAATACCTCATCTCAGAAATATAGACAGATATTGAAGGTGAATATGGCAACAAAGATGAGGACAACAGTCCAAACAATGTAAATAGTGTAAATAATGAACAATACCTCATCTCAGAAATATAAACAGACATTGCAGGTGAATATGGCAACAAAGATGATGACAACAGTCTGAACAATACAAACAGTGCAAATAATTGCCATACCTCATCTCAGAAATATAGATAGATATTGAAGGTGAATATGGCAACAAAGATGATGACAACAGTATGAACAATGCAAATAGTGCAAATCATTGCAACACCTCATCTCATATTATTCAACATTTTGGAGGAAGCAAAAGTGCATTAAAGAATAATGTAAATGAAATGATTTGAAAAATTAACTTCATTATTCAAAAAGGCAGACCAAGGCCACTGTTGCTAATGAAGCATGTCAAAGGAAGGCCTATCCTTTAATGACAATTTTTTTTTAAATATGCAGGATGAACAAGAAAGGATTCCATCAAAAGCAAGAATTTAAAACTTTTTCAAGGATTGCTTCCTGGAAATCAAAGCCAAGAAGACATTAATGCATTTGATAAAAATTTAAAAATTGTATTTAATTGACAGGAAAACATTACGCTAATTTTACCTTGGATGAACTCCATTAGTTCATATATATATATATATATATATATATATATATTTGTTGATTCTGTATATTGTTCTTTTGTTTGCATTGTATATTGAGCACTTTTTTGATCTACTGACTGGTGGTTGAACCAGCACCTCCTTTACTGATATATATATACACACACACACGTGTGTGTGTGTGTGTTGATATACACTACCAGCAATAATTATTAAGCCACCCCAGTTTTAAAAAAAAAATGATGTATTTCATACTATTTTTAGTATTTATTGCCAAGTACATACTTCTACTTAGCAATAAATACTATGTGGATATGCATTGTGGTGCATTGGATATTGGCTCGGAACGAGAAATCGGGGTACCGAGTTCGAATTCCAGCTGAATTCATTGCATTCACTTACGTGCAAATACCCTTGAGAAAGGTATTAATCCACCTATTCATTCCAGTTATGGGTTAAATAACAGGACAGATTGGGTTCTATAGCCTTGGTCAGCAACCAGTCTACCGCAGAAAGCAATGGCAACCTACTGCGGGACAGTCTTCTGCCCAGTCAGTCATGTCTCTGTCGAGACATGATCACCCAAGCGTGTATCACGTATGGCACTCAACTGACTGAGATACTTCTAAATGAAAATCGAATGGTTCTTTTGTTAATACTGCACAATAACACATGCATCAAATGAACTGTTCTGGTGTCCAGTTTTTGTGCTCTCTTCCCCATGGTAGTCTCTTCTTCCTAGTTGCCTTGTAAAATTTTGCAAAGTAATAACAAAAGAACCATTCTATTTTTATTTAGAATTATCCACTTGGCAATAAATTCTTAAAATAGTATGAAATACATCATTTTTTTTTTTAAACAGAGGTGGCCTAGTAATTATGGCCAGTAGTGTGTGTGGGTGTGTGTGTGTATATATATATATATATATATATATGCAGGTTTTACAATTTTGAGTTCCTTGGCATTTACTTTTTTATAAAAAGTACCCAATACAATGAATATTGTAGAGCATAATATAATCATATAACTATAAATTAAAAATCCATTGCGAAATGGGAATTTCTATGTTTTGAGATATCTATCTCGTCATCAGGCAATGTTGGTTGTAAAAATGATTTTTTTTTTTCTTAATCATATCACCCCAAGCAAGGTGGTAATGCCACTGATGTGCAGGGGGCTACATAAGAGTGAGAAGATTAGAAAAGAGAAAAACCAGAAACCGCATCCTAAACAGGAAACAAGGGATGAGCCTCTTCATCTGTTCAATAGATGTGGGTGGAGTGTGAACTGGGCGATAGTTTAGTCTATCTACTCCAATTGAAAAAAAAAAAGAAAAGAGTGAAAAGATTGGAAAAGAGAAAACCGGAAACCGCATCCTAAACAGGAAACAAGGGATGAGCCTCTTCACCTGTTCAGTGGACGTGGGTGGAGTGTGAACAGGGCGGTAGTTAAGTCTATCTACTCCAATTGAGAACAAAAAAAAGTTAAAGATTTATGAGAAAAAGTGACAGGTTATAGAGGGTGTCCAGAAGTGGCTAAGAGAAGGATGAGAATACTGATGAGAGTGGAGTGGACAGAGAAATGAGCATGAGAGAGAGGATGCAGGTTAGTGAGATAGGAGATGACTCTTGACTTTACATTTAAATTCTTAGAGACTGTAGCTGTCTGGAAAGCAGGTAAATGGAAGCGAATTCCACAGGTGGGAAGTGCAAGAAAAGAAGCTGCTGGAGTAGAATTTGCATTTACAATTTATGGGTTTCACAGTAAAGGGGTGGGACCTAGTTGCTAATCTTGTGGCTCGAGTAAATTTATATATAGGAGGCACCAGTGAGCTAAGTTCATTGGAGCAGAAGCTGTGAAAGTATTTGTAGAAGAGACACAAGGAAGCCACATTGTGCCAGTGAGAAAGTGACTACATTTAAATACAAAACACACAGTTTGCTATTTACATATGTAGGAAAATAAAAAATTTATGTGTGTGTTCCTTTTATATCTTCCCACATATATAAATAGCAAACTGTGTGCTTTGTATTTAAATGTAAATCATTTTCACAACCAACATTGCCTGATGACAAGATAGAAATCTCGAAATATAGAAATTTGTGTTGCAATGTACTTTTAATTCATAATTACATGATTATATATATATATATATATATATATATATATATATATATATATAATCATTTATCCATCACACCCAGATGGTGCATAGGGCAGCAACTTTTTGTTACTGTTTCTGTAACAAACTGTTTTTTACAGGGCAGGGTTGTTAGCCCTGCACCCAACCCCTAAACCTGTAGAACTGGTGGACCATTCTTGGTCCTTACGTTTACAGCACCTGGTATTCCCAAATGGTCACCCATTTAAGTACTGACCAGGCTCAATGTTGCTTAACTTCAGTGATCGGCAGGGAACCAGTGTATTCAACATGATATAGCCATATATATATATATATATATATATTTGTTGTTTCTGCATATTGTTCTTTTGTTTAGATTGTGCATTGAGCACATTTTTGATGTACTGACTCGTGGTTCAACCAGCCCAGCTCCTCCTTTACTGATATGTATTGTATGTATGTATGTGTATGTATATGTGTGTGTGTGTGTGTGTGTGTGTATATATATATATATATATATATAATTCCTGTCAAATAGTTTATCATTTAACTGAGCAGAGCATAACTCTGCTCGGTTAAGTGACAAAACTCCCTACATTAATTCTATTAACTCTATCTTGATACTGAGCACTATACAATGAAAAAAAACCTGCTGCCAAAATGCCTTTCTACCAGTAAACCAGTAGAAAAACAGCAATCATGGCATTAAGCATCATCACAACACTATACGTTTCATTAAAAATGACTGACAATATCCCAGATATAAATGATATAGAAATTGGCCAAATGTTTGGTACATTTCAGTGCTTTCAGTTATAGGTTTAGCCATTACCAAGGAAGGTTTTACTGTTTACTTTTAACTGAATGTATGCATTGTTTATGAATGTATCTCTAGTTATAGGAATGGTCTATTTTCCAAACATGGCCAGCATATTGTGGCCATGTTCACAGTTGATATTGTTGAGTGTGAGCTTTTTCTTTTTTATTAATAATGCTTCCATTGTTTTTAGCCTGTTTTCAAATGTGGATGAAGTTATTATATTTAATAAAATCATCACAATAAGGAGTACTGCTATAGAAATATCTCTGGATGATTCTATCCATGTCATTTATCCATGGAGCTCCAGTGAATGTTTCCTTTTCACTGATTACTAGTTTTACACCAACCAATATGCAAATGAACCCAATTAAAATGAACAAAACTAGCAAACCCAACCTCAAAGAGAAAAAAAAATATAGAACCCAGGTACACTATTTATTATCTTTTTCTTTTTTTTCTTTTCTAAACTTGCCTAACATTTTTCTGTCTTTCTTTTTTTTACCTTTGTTATTTTTGTCTATTCTCTCAACTGTCATTCGGCTTGTCTGTCTTTCATATATTTCCTTCAATTCTTTTTTCTTTTTTTTTTTATTCTTTCTTTTTGTTTTTTTACTTTATTGGTCTTCCTGTAAATATGTTAATCACTAAAAATGAAAACTTCTTAAAGTAATTATTAGGCCACCTCAATTTAAAAAAAAAAAATGATGTATTTCATACTATTTTAAGTATTTATTGCCAAGTGGATAATTATAAATAAAAATAGAATAGTTCTTTTATTATTACTTTGCAAAATTTTACAAGGAAACTAGGAAGCCTTTGCTTTGGCCATCCAAGAAGAAGAAAAAGAAGAGACTACCATGGGGAAGAGAGCACAAAAACTGGACACCAGAACAGTTCATTTGATGCATGTGTTATTGTGCAGTATTAACAAAAGAACCATTCCATTTTCATTTAGAAATTACTAGTTTTACACCAACCAATATGCAAATGAACCCAATTAAAATGAACAAAACTAGCAAACCCAACCTCAAAGAGAAAAAAATAGAATCCAGGTACTCTATTATCTTTTTTTCTTTTTCTTTTTTAAACTTGCCTAACATTTTTCTGTCTTTCTTTTTTTTTTAACTTTTTTATTTTGTTTTTTCTCCCGACTGTAACTCAGCTTGTCTGTCTTTCATATATTTCTGTCTGTCTTTCATATATTTCTGTCTGTCTTTCATATATTTCTGTCTGTCTTTCATATATTTCTGTCTGTCTTTCATATATTTCCTTCAATTCTTTTTTCTTTTTTACTTTATTCGTCTTTCTGTAAATATGTTAATCACTAAAAGTGAAAACATCTTAGTTAATAATCAATCCATGATTTCAACAGCTATAATACTGGATTATTTTTATTTCAAATTAATGTAACATTTTCTATTGTATTATGACCTTAAATAAGTTCTCGCTCATTTTTATGAAAAGTGATATTTTATTTACAAAAATTACTAAGAAACATGTCACTAAAAGTACTGTTCATTATTAGCCACTACTTTTTCCCATCTTTCTGGCAGCATCTCTCTTTCATATTCTTGCTTTCCTGACAACTACAACCTCCAGGAATTAGAATGCAATGTCAATACCCATCTTTTAACAACTTGACACCCTGTATATCTTTTTCTTTCTCTCTACCTTTGCAACTGTCATCACACTTGTATTCCCATCCTTCTCTTGCCCCTTTCTCTGACACCCCCTGTAGCTGGTTCATCTTTCTCTTTACTCTCCTCCAATCTAATCTTTTTCACTTATGTCCCCTGCACATCAGTGGTATTACTGCCTGGCTTGGGGTTAAAAAAAAAAAGCATTTGAATTCCACGTTAAAAAAACGACATCTTTCGAAGCTAAACATGAGTCGACCCATTTATTGGTAACTTCATAAAAATAAAAGTGCCACTCAACCAGGCCATGTGCCATCGATTGTAACAAGTGGCAATTGGACATGTCTGGTGAATACGGTGGGTGGAGTAGGACTTTCCATTTAACCATTTCCAAGTAGGTTTTTGCCCATTTTGCTACATGTAGCCTAGCATTATCATGTTGCAAAATCACTTTGTGAAGTCTTGCTCGTATAGCAGTGATTTTTTTCTTCAATGCTTGACTCAAACACATCAAATGTACTTTAAAGCAATATCTTGTGATGATTTCAGTCAGTTTGAGCAGCTCATATTAAACTACATCCAGCTGATCGCAACACGTGCAGAGCAGAAGCTTCAAACCATGGATATTCAGCTTTGCCTCTCATGTTGATGCCTGAGCGTGCTTACTATACAAACTATGCTTAGGGTTATCATAGTATATCCACTTTTCATTGCCAATCATGATACAATTCAAAAATCTTTCCTTTTCTGCCATTCAAGCAGCTGTTCACATGTGACAAGATGCTGTTTGACATTTCTCAGCTTCAACTCATATAGCACTGAATATACTTGCTTTTAAATCATTCTTAATGCTTTCAAACATTTTGAAACTGTTTTGTGATCAACTCCTAATCATCTTGCAAGTTCAGTTTGCACCTGACAAGGATCTTTATGAAGTTATTCCTCCAATTCTTCATCCTCAAACCTTTTTAGTGCACCAGAGTATACTTCATCTTCAACATCAAAATCATTATGTTTGAAGAATCTAAACCAATGTTGTTTTTGACAGAGCATGGTCGCACTCAGTTTCAATAAGAATTTTGTGTGCTTCAGCTGTAGATTTCTTTTGGATAAAGTACTGCAGTAAAATTCCATTTTTACACTTTGGCAAAAAAATCATACACTGAATTTCAAGCTTGCTTATAGTACTTCCTTATAGAAGCATGACCACCTGAAACTACACGTACACAGTTTTAGGAATGCCATCTGTTGAAAAACAGCAAGAAATTTTTCAAGATCATATTATATCAGACGGCACATGTCTTAGACATTTTTACATCTCTGATTGTTTAGTCTTTCTTGCTAGCAACCATAAATTTATGGAGGAAAGTCAATTTTCCTCTAATAATAAAATTAATAATCATTATTATATTTCAATTTCTGCTATGGACACACTACCTACCAAGTCTGCAGGAAGAACTAAGCCAGGTAATTATATATATATATATATATATATATATATATACTTATTTATAAATGGAACTTTGTCTGTGTGTATCCGTTACCTATAGACTCCGAAACAGCTGAACCAATTTTCTTGAAAATTTACACAGTTGTACTATAAGTGTCTGCAAGTGTTCTTAGCTAGGTTTTGTGTCGAAGTACCCTCAATAAATATCGATAATCGAAAAAATCGGATGATAGAAGGAGTGGTCCGATTTTAATCAAATTTGATACACTCATAGACAAAGACATAAGAAATGATATTCAGAAGTTTTACAGTTGCAGTTCTTACAATAGTGCAGAAAATCGATAAAATATATATAAGGCAAGATACCGGGTCCGATCAAAATCAGTTTTTCAGCCCTTTAATTTTAGTTTTTGCTTTCGGTTTGGCTCTAAGTAGGTATAATTGTAGTTCTTAGTCTCAGCCATGATACCATTCACTCAGAGAACTTATTTAGCCTTCAAAATTCAGTTTATGATGAAAAAAAACTTATTTGATATCGATACCAGGAAATCAAAATTTTACTTACATCCATTCATTTTTCTTTCAGTCTATGGTTTCGCTTTAACTGGAAACAACTATTGCTTTTTAGTCTTTCGTGCCAATGTCCAAAGAGTCTGAGCTCCAGAACCATAGATTAGTTTTAAAGCTTTCATTACACCTGAGCAACGCCGGGCTATACTGCTAGTATATATACATATGTATGTGTGTGTGTATAAACAGTTATAGGTCAGATTTAGATTAGCTTTTAATTAGAACAATAAACAGTTGTGTTAGAAAGTGCTCAATACTTGCTCGAAAGAAAATGAAGTTTTAACATGTAGAGATTTTAGATATTTAAGTCGGAGAGATCAGCTTATTTTGCTACCAAGTTTTCGATCTCTTTCGATTCCATCAAATGATTTGTATTTGTATACAAATTGCCTGACAAAACAGAAAAGTTTGAAACCATGGTAATGTAATCAGTTGATTTTATACATAGCTGTGCAACAACCTTTTTTGTAAAATGTTTTTTTTTAAATATGACAGAGAAATAAGATTTAATAAACATTTTTTGTTTTTGCAGCATTTTTACATTTTTCTGTTTATATATTTTTACTCCCATCAATTGGGAAAATGTAATAAAGCTAGAAAAATTAAATAAAAACCTTATCTGTCATATTAAATAAACAAATATATATATATATATATAATCATAACTGTGTGTGTGTGTGTGTGTTTATGTACGTGTACTATATATATATATATATATATTTGGTTGGGTTTCAATCCTGGGTTAAAAAGCAATTGAAGTCTAAGCGTACTGATGAGCTGTGATACAGCGAAACAGATCTGTCTGCAGATGACTATATATATATATATATATATGAAAATAATATATATATATATATATATATATTGACAGTATTTGACAGTATTTGTTTATTTCTGTTATTATATTTTATATTTCAGACCATCCTCGGTCCTTCATCAGAAACAAATGATTTTAAAATTCAAATTAGGAACGTATTTCGCGAGAGCGTCTGTGGAGAGAGTTTGTTTACATCATGTGATGCAGAAAGCGACAGATTTTTTTACAAAAATACATTTTTAAATTCACAACTTTTAAATAATTTTTCCTATATATATATATATATGAAAATAATTACACACACACATATATATATATATATATATATATATATGAAAATAACTACACACACACACACACACACATATATATATATATATATATATATATATATATAGTTGTTCTTAAAGAATGGTTGTTCTTAACGAAACTTATGCGTGTGTGAGTGTATATATATATATATATATATATATATATATAGGAGAACGTGCTATATACTTTTGTACATATTAGAACAATGCTAGGCAAATAAATGACAAATAAAAAGTTAGGAAAGCATTAACAACTGCTGAATCTAAGAAACCTATTCTCCTGACAGGATGTATGTTGTGTTGCTGTGAATATTGGCTCAGAACAAGGAATTGGGGAGCCGAGTTTGAATTCCAGTTGAATTCTTTGCATTCACTTACACACAAATATCTTTGGGAATGGTATTAATTCGTCTCTTCCCTCCAGCTATGAGTTAAATAACAGGACAGATTTGGTTCTATAGCCTTGGTTGGCCACCAGTCTACTGCAGAAAGTAATGGCAACCTACTGTGGGATAATATTCTGCTCAGTCAGTCATGTCTCGAAAAGAGACATGATCACCAAGGCGTGTATTGCGTATAACATTTAACTGACTGACTGATTCTTTTTACAATTTTTTTTAAGAGAATGATTTTATACATTTCAACTGAGAACACCATTGACTGCACAGTCAATGAATGCTGAATGTTTTCTTGTTAGAAAAGAGTTTATATTAACATCATCATTACTATATGAGGATCCAACTGCTCACTTTGGAACTGAACTGTATGACTAGAAATAAAATTTGATTATATCAGTTAAGGCTTGTGTAGAACCAGTCACGATTTTCAGACTAATCGATAACAGAGAAATGGTGTACACTATGACAAAGAATCTCCACATGACTCATCTAGGTATTAAAGACAGCTGAGCAACAAGTTAAAAAAGCCCCGTCTTCCTTGATTTTTAACATATAGTTGAAGCAAAATGAACTCCATCTTTTTCCAAGGAAATCACTGTAAAGTGAATGAAAAAGAACTAACCAGAGTTTGAACTCGGTTCAACGATTTTGCTCCCTACACTAATAATTGTCATACAAGCACCATGTAGAAATTGACCTTGTGATAATAATCATGGAAATGGCCCTTACAAAGCCCAGCCCAAATTAAAAAGAAATTTCTCATGATTTTTATCCCATATTGGCAGGAATCAGATAAGAAATTTTGTACCGCTTTATGGAAAAATAAATACCTTCTTGGTAGTCTTACGGCCAATCACATTGAATACACCGGTTCTCGCTCGATCACCGAAGTTAAGCAACATTGAGCCTGGTCAGTACTTAGATGGGTGACCGCTTGGGAATACCAGGTGCTGTAAGCGTATAGTGATGGATGTGCGTTGTGGTGCAGTGGATAACGGCTCGGAAAGAGAAATCAGTGAGCTCAGTTTGAATTCCAGTTAAATACCCAGCATTCACTTGCGCACTGGTACCCTTGGGAAAGGTATTAATCAGTCTTTTCCCTCCAGTTATGGGTTAAAATAACAAGGGTAGGACTTGGGGACCCTGCCCTTAAAAACAAATCCCAATGAATCTTGAAACTTGAAAAAGAAAAAAGTATTACTAGACACAAAACTTATATAAAAACAATTGTTGAAAGCAAAAAGGTATTACCAGCAATAAATAAATAAAATTTAGTTGGCAAGAAATGACCCACCGAGGTGTTGATATGCCATAAAAACAAAACAACCAACCAACAACCTTCTTGGCAAAGTTATGACATTACTCTGACTAATTAGATCTCTCTCCCCATCACCTGTAACTGTTCACATGTTTTCTTCCCTCTCAAATATTTTCTTTTTTTGGTAAACAGTCATGTGTGACCCACATTCAAATACACGACACGTTTCAACATGGTCTGATGAATAGGCAATGGTGATTATGGCTCTCCACAATTTCTTCTCCTTTATAGCTCTTAATGTTTTTTTCTCTTTTTGCCATGTCACCCAAACAGTCCATTTCCTGAAGCTCCCCAGGTACATTGCATTGTTTTCCGATTTAGGTCATAGGAGTACCAAATTTACAAAGCACTAGTTCTTTATATCCACCAGTTTTTTTTTTCCAGATATCAAGTATAAACATCCTTTTTGTTACCACTTTCTCAAGAATTTCATTGTCGCTCAATTGGTTGTTCCATGTTATTCTCAGCTTCCTTCTGTAGAAACATTTCTGTTGATTCCTTCTTCAGCTGTTAGGAGATTGTCCAGCATTCATAAAAGAGGAGTAATACTACATAACAGTTCTGTCCATTTTTCCTTGCCTCTGACAATATTTATCTGTTGCCGATGAAATAAAGATAAACTCAATTTACATGGGAAGCATTTGGATTAACTCTAGAAAGCATACAAGAAAAAAGAGTGAATTTGAGAAGAAATATGTTGGGGAAAAAGAAAGAGTGAAAGATCATGTACAATGAGTGTATAGCGAAAATAAGCGAGAGGTAGAGACATCTTGAGATAGAAAAAAACCAGTGTGAAAAGAGAGAGAGAGAGAGAGAGAGAGAGAGAGAGAGAGAGAGAGAGAGAGAGAGACCCGGAGGAGAGGGAGAGACCCAGAGAGAGGGAGAGACCAAGAGAAAGAGAGAGACAGAGAGAGAGAGAGAGGGAGAGAGAGAGAGACCCAGAGTAGAGGGAGAGAGAGGGAGAGACCCAGAGTAGAGGGAGAGAGAGGGAGAGACCCAGAGTAGAAGGAGAGAGAGGGAGAGACCCAGAGTAGAGTGAGAGAGAGGGAGAGACCCAGAGTAGAGTGAGAGAGAGGGAGAGACCCAGAGTAGAGTGAGAAAGAGGGAGAGACCCAGAGTATAGTGAGAGAGAGGGAGAAATAGTGGAGAGAGAGGGAGAAAGAGTAGAGTGAGAGAGAGAGAGAAAAAGCCAAAATGGAAAGAGAGAGAGAGAGAAAGCAAGGAAAGAGAGAGAGGAGAAAGCCAAAGGGAAAGAGAGAGAGAGAAAGCTAAAAGGGAAAGAGAGAGAGAGAGAAAGCCAAAGTGGAAAGTGAGAGAGAAAGCAAAGAGAGAGAGAGAGAGAAAAAGCCAAAGAGAGAGAGAGAGAGAAAGCCAAAGTAGAGAGAGAGAGAGAAAAAGCAAAGCGAGAGAGAGAGAGAGAGAAAAAGCCAAAGTAGAGAGAGAGAGAGAGAGAAAGCCAAAATGGAAAGAGAGAGAGAGAGAGAGAAAAAGCCAGAATGGAAGGAGAGTGAGAGAGAGAGAGAGAGAGAGAAAAGTCAGAATGGAGAGAGAGAGAGAGAGAGAGAGAGAAAAGTCAATGGAAGGAGAGTGAGAGAGAGAGAGAGAGAGAGAAAAAGCCAGAATGAAAGGGAGGGGGAGAGAGAGAGAGAGAAAAGAAACAAGGAGAGAAAGCCAGAATGAAGGAGAGTGAGAAAGCTAGAATGGAAAGGAGAGGGAGAAAAGCCAGGTCGGGAAGGAGAGGAGAAAAGCCAGAATGGAAGGAGAGGAGAAAGCCAGAATGGCTGGAGAGAGTGAGTAAAAAAATGAATGGAAGGAGAGGAGAAAATGAATGGAAGGAGAGGAGAAAAGCTGATGAAGAGAGAGAAAAGCCAGAAATGGAGAGAGAGAGAAAAAAGCCAGAATGAAGGAGAGAGAGAAAAGCCAGAATGGACAGAGAGAAAAAAGTCATAATGGAAGGAGAGAGAGAGAAAAAAGCCAGAATGGAAGGAGAGAGAGAAAAAGCTACTAAAGGAGACAGAGAGAGAGAGAGAATAAGCTATAATGGAAGAGATGAGATGAGAGAGAAAAGATAAAGCCAGAACAGAAGGAGAGAAGAGAGAAAGCCAGAATGGAAAGAGAGAGAAAGAGAGAAAAAGCCAGAATGGAAGGAGAGAGAAAGAGAGAAAAAAAGCAGAATGCTGGTAAGGAGAGAGAAAGAGAGAAAAAAGCTGAATGGAAGGAGAGAGAGAGAGAGAGAGAGAGAGAGAGAGAGAAAAGCCAGAATGGAAGGAGAGAGAGAGAGAGAGAGAGAGAGAAACAAGAATGGAAGGATGGAGAGAGAGAGAACAAGCCAGAATGAAGGAGAGAGAGAGAGAGAACAAGCCAGAATGGAAGGAGAGTGAGAGAGAGAAGGGAGCCAGGAATGGAAGGAGAGTGAGAGAGAGAGAAAGATAAAGCCAGAATGGAAGGAGAGAGAAAGAGAGAAAGCTGAATGGAAAGAGAGAGAGAAAGAGAGAGAAAAATAGAATGGAAGGAGAGAGAAAGAGAGAAAAAGCTAGACGAAGGAGAGAGAGAGAGAGAGAGAGAAAAAGCCAGAATGGAAGGAGAGAGAGAGAGAGAAAAAGCCAGAATGGAAGACAAGCCAGAATGGAAGGAGAGTGAGAGAGAGAGAACAAGCCAGAATGGAAGGAGAGTGAGAGAGAGAGAATGTCAGAATGGAAGGAGAGAGAGAGAGAGAAATAAGCCAGAATGGAAGGAGAGTGAGAGAGAGAGAACAAGCCAGAATGGAAGGAGAGTGAGAGAGAGAGAAACAAGCGAGAATGGAAGGAGAGGAGAGAGAGAGAAACAAGCGAGAATGGACAGAGAGTGAGAGAGAGAGAACAAGCCAGAATGGAAGGAGAGTGAGAGAGAGAGAACAAGCCAGAATGGAAGGAGAGTGAGAGAGAGAGAAAGCCAGAATGGAAGGAGAGCAGAGAGAGAGAGAAAAGCCAGAATGGAAGGAGAGAGAGAGAGAGAGAGAGAGAGAGAGAGAAAAAGCCAGAATGGAAGGAGAGAGAGAGAGAGAGAGAGAGAGAGAAAGCGAATGGAAGGAGAGTGAGAGAGAGAGAGAACAAGCCAGAATGGAGAGTGAGTGAGAGAGAACAAGCCAGGAAGGAAGGAGAGTGAGAGAGAGAGAACAAGCCAGAATGGAAGGAGAGGAGAGAGAGAGAAAGATAAAGCTGAATGGAAGGAGAGAGAAAGAGAGAAAAAGCCAGAATGGAAAGAGAGAGAAAGAGAGAAAAAGCTGAATGAATGGAAGGAGAGAGAAAGAGAGAAAAAGCCAGAATGGAAGGAGAGAGAGAGAGAGAGAGAAAAAGCCAGAATGGAAGGAGAGAGAGAGAGAGAGAGAAAAGCCAGAATGGAAGACAAGCCAGAATGGAAGGAGAGTGAGAGAGAGAGAACAAGCTAAGAATGGAAGGGAGAGTGAGAGAGAGAGAACAAGCTAGAATGAATGAGAGTGAGAGAGAGAGAGAAACAAGCTGTGAATGGAAGGAGAGTGAGAGAGAGAGAACAAGCCAGAATGTGAAAAGAGAGGGAGAGAGAACAAGCCAGAATGGAAGGAGAGAGAGAGAGAAATAAGCCAGAATGAAGGAGAGGAGAGAGAGAGAGAACAAGCCAGAATGGAAGGAGAGTGAGAGAGAGACTGCTTGGTAGTCAACAGAGACAGAGAGAGAGAACAAGCCAGAATGGAAGGAGAGTGAGAGAGAGAGAAAAAGCCAGAATGGAAGGAGAGAGAGAGAGAAAAAGCCAGAATGAAGGAGAGTGAGAGAGAAAAAGCCAGAATGGAAGGAGAGTGAGAGAGAAAAAGCCAGAATGGAAGGAGAGTCAATGAGAGAGAAAAAAAGCCAGAATGGAAGGAGAGTGATAAAGAGAGAAAAAGCTAGACGGAAGGAGATAGGAGAGGAAGAGAAAAAAGAAAAAACCCAAATGGAAGGAGATGTAAAGAGAGACTCATTCTGAGAGAGAGAGAGAGAAAGCTAGTGGAAGGAGAGAGAGAAAGAGAGAGATAGCTAGAGTGGAATTATTGAGAGAGAGAGAAAAAGCCAGAGTGGCAAGTGAGCCAGAGAGAAAAAGCCAGAGTGGCGAGTGAAAAAGCCAGAGAGAAAAAGCCAGAGTGAGTGAGCCAGAGAGAGAAAAAGCCAGAGAGGCGAGTGAGCCAGAGAGAGAAAAAGCCAGAGTGGCGAGTGAGCCAGAGAGAGAAAAAGCCAGAGAGGCGAGTGAGCCAGAGAGAGAGAAAAAGCCAGAGTGGCGAGTGAGCCAGAGAGAGAAAAAGCCAGAGTGGCGAGTGAACCAGAGAGAGAAAAAGCCAGAGTGGCGAGTGAGCCAGAGAGAGAAAAAGCCAGAGTGGCGAGTGAGCGAGAGAGAGAAAGCGAGAAAGCGAGACAAAGGAGAGCGAGAGAGAGAAAGCGAGAAAGCGAGACAAAGGAGAGAGAGAGAGAGAAAGCCACAGTGGAGGAGAGAGTGAGAGACTCTGACTAGATGGAAAAAGAGAGAGAAAGCTAGTGGATTGAGAGAGAGAGTGGAAGGAGTGAGAGAGAAAAATCCAAAGTGGAAAAAGAGAGAAGCCTGAAAGAAAGAATTTAAACAGAAGAAACCCAGTACATGAAACCAGCATGTAAGAAGAGAGAGATAGTGAGATGGAAAGACCAGAATGTGACAGAAAAAGAGACTTAAATTAACAAAGAGAGAGAGAGAGAGAGAGAGAGGGTTACCGTAATGAAATGAGAGAGACCAGAATGAAGGGAGGTCAAACAAGAGGGAAATAGAAAGTCACAAGGATAAAGTGGAGATGAGAATGAGGCCAAACTCTTTTGAGGAAAGTGAAAGCAAAGACCAATAGTCAAGAAAGACACAGAAGAAAAATAAAAGCAAGAAATGAAGCTGAAATTTGACGGAAATGGTTTAAGAATTTATAAAAAGAAAGATTAACCCCAATCAAAAATCTCATTTCAAATAAAAGCAAAAATTCTACCCAACTGCATATTATTTATTTCTCATCTCGGAATTTCATAAATTATTCATTTAATCAACTTCCCTCACCCGACATTATAGCACCAATCTTCCTGTATAATGATCCCATTACAAGAACACACCCTTCCCAATATGACCCACTTCATCTTACATGTTGGCTGATCCAATCAATCGAAACTAGCCTGATTATTGCAACCAACCCTTCTTCCGGTTGGTGGGAAGCCCACATCTAATTGCTTAAATTCACATCCCTTCCTGTCTGGTAGCTTAACAAGTTTAAAGTATTCAGAAACCAGAGATCAACATGGCGGTGATGACTGACCAAGAAAGATTTCTGGAATTCTGAAATTTTTAAATACACCTACACTCCAAAACTAGATTAATGGTGATCGTTTGCCAGACTATTTCTATTCAAATGAAATAATTCTGAAATGTGTACACTTCTAATTATTTACAAACATTGACATTATATCAGTAAGTTAATTGCCATATATGACAGACGCTTTGGCAAACATATCTCGAAAGAAACATGACTGACTGGGCAGAAGATTTTCCTGCAGTAGGCTGCCATTATTATGTAGCCTTGGTTGGCAACCAGTTTGGCTTTTTCTCTTTCTCTCTCTCCTTACATTGTGGCTTTTTCTCTCTCTCTCTCTCTCCTTACATTGTGGCCTTTTCTCTCTCTCTCGCTCTCTCTCCTTACATTGTGGCCTTTTTTTTCTCTCTCGCTCCTTACATTGTGGCTTTTTTTTCTCTCTCGCTCTCTCTCCTTACATTGTGGCTTTTTTTTCTCTCTCGCTCTCTCTCCTTACATTGTGGCTTTTTTTTTCTCTCTCGCTCTCTCTCCTTACATTGTGGCTTTTTTTTCTCTCTCGCTCTCTCTCCTTACATTGTGGCTTTTTTTTCTCTCTCGCTCTCTCTCCTTACATTGTGGCTTTTTTTTCTCTCTCGCTCTCTCTCCTTACATTGTGGCTTTTTTTTCTCTCTCGCTCTCTCTCCTTACATTGTGGCTTTTTTTTCTCTCTCGCTCTCTCTCCTTACATTGTGGCTTTTTTTTCTCTCTCGCTCTCTCTCCTTACATTGTGGCTTTTTCTTTTTCTCTCGCTCGCTCTCTCTCCTTACATTGTGGCTTTTTCTCTCTCGCTCTCTCTCCTTACATTGTGGCTTTTTCTCTCTCGCTCTCTCTCCTTACATTGTGGCTTTTTCTCTCTCGCTCTCTCTCCTTACATTGTGGCTTTTTCTCTCTCGCTCTCTCTCCTTACATTGTGGCTTTTTCTCTCTCGCTCTCTCTCCTTACATTGTGGCTTTTTCTCTCTCGCTCTCTCTCCTTACATTGTGGCTTTTTCTCTCTCTCTCCTTACATTGTGGCTTTTTCTCTCTCTCTCCTTACATTGTGGCTTTTTCTCTCTCTCTCCTTACATTGTGGCTCTCTCTCTCTCTCCTTACATTGTGGCTTTTTCTCTCTCTCCTTCCATTTTGGCTTTTTCTCTCTTTCTCTCTCTCCTTCCATTTTCAAACTGGTTGCCAACCAAGGCTACAGAATCCACTCTGCCCTGTTATTTAACTCCTAAGTAGAAAGAAGAGACAGATTTATACTTTCTCCAAAGGTATTTGTGCATAAGTAAATGCAGAAAGGTGGGAAAAAGTAGTGGATAGTGAAAGGCAATACTTTCAATGTCAAAACAAAATGTAGTAGATGATAATTTACACATGTTCTAAACTATAATTTATAATAAATGTTCATAGCTCCATTTTTATATTGAGCACTGTTTTAAATTTATAACAATTCAATGCCCGTTTTTTTTGTCTTTGGCTTCAAAATATGCCTCAGTTTCCGATATCACTTATTCATTAAAGCAAAATCTCTTCCACTAGCGTATTTTTTTGAGGTCTACAAACAGCCAGCAGTCACTGGGGGCCAGATCTGGAGAAAAGGTTGGATGTGGAAACAATTCAAAGTGCAATTCATGTAGTTTTGCCATCATTACAATCTACTTGTGACACAGTGGGTTATCTTGATAAAAGATCACTTTTTCTTCTTCATTTGTGGGTGTTTTTTTGCACTTTCTTCCTTCAAATGCAATAATATCTTTCCTTTCTCAAGATAATCAATAAACAAAATACCTTGCACATCCCAAAATACAGAGGCCAAAATCTTGCTAGCTGATGTTTGTATCTTTGGTTACTTTGGATGGCTCTCACCTGCTGCTGTTCACTAAGCTGACTGGCAGTTTGACTCTGGAGTGAAGTGCTTCATCCATTGTCACTTTTTATGCAAAAACCACTTGTCATGCTGAAACAGTTGCAAACAATGCTCTGAATTATCAACGCATTATTCTTTTTGATCGACTGTGAGCAAACGTGGTACCCACTTTGAACTTTACTTTCTCATTGACAGATGTTCATACAAAATGGTGAATACACTGCCTTCTGATGTGTTCAACTTCTCAGCTCACTCATGCAACTTCAATTTACAATCGGCCAAAACGAGTTAGTGGATCTTTTTGGTGTTTTCTCAGACAACTGTTGATTTTGGGTGACTGGAGTATTCAGCATCATTTGTGTCTGTACGACTGCTTCTAAAGTCAGTATACAACCATTTAACCATTGTTTTCAACAAATCAGAGTCCAAATAGCACTTATCAAGCTATTGCTTTGCTTGAACAGTATTGTTCCCATCAGAAAGCAATGCTTTATCAACATTCAAAATTCAGATTTTTACTTTGTTTTGAAAATTTGTAACAGCAGCTTCACTTAAATAACTGTAATTTATAAACTGATCGGGCCCAGATTTCGTCATGTGCCATTTGAAAATTAAAACTTCAAAAAAAGGTATTTGGATTATTTTATTTATGGTGCTATCTATATATCAGGCCCAGGACTTATTGAGTGACTAGCAGTATAGCCCGGTGTTGCTCGGGTGTAATGAAAGCTTTAAAACTAATCCATGGTCCTGGAGCTCAGACTCAGCCTAAAGAATATTTGTGTGAAGTTTGGTGAGAATCTGATAAAAACTGTGGATTTGTATAAAGGACATACAGACAGATAAACAGACACAAACATCTTGCCTTTTATATATATATATTATTGATTTTCTGCACAATTGTAAAAACTGCAACCTTGAAACTTCTGAATCTCATTTCTTATGTCTTTGTCTATGAGTGTATCAAATTTGATTAAAATCGGATCACTCCTTCTATAACCCGATTTTTTTGATTATCAATTTTCAATATTTATCGGGGGTACCTCGACACAAAACCTAGCTACGAACACTCGCAGATGCTTATAGTACAACTGTGTAAATTTTCAAGAAAATTGGTTCAGCCGTTTCGGAGTCTATAGGTAATGGATACACACACAAAGTTCCATTTATAAATAAGTTTAGATAGATATATATAAACAAACATATTTATATACATGTATAATGAATAGAAAGATGGATTTCAATGCTTTCATAATATTTATTTAAAAACACATTCAATGATTATTTTTATTTAGATAGGCGATATATTTTCATATAAAATGAATAATTGCTAAGATAGAATATGTATTTTCAAATATACAATGCAGAAACAAAAATAATGAGGAAAAGAAGCCAGACTCAATGATTTCCCTTTTTAATATTTTCTCCCAGAGATCAGGTTTGCAGTAATTGCCCAGGGAGACTTTTCAGAGCTCTTCACAACACAGAAATGGAGGCACACTCTGCTTGGCTTGGAAAATCATTAATATTTTTAAGGTCATTCTGATGGTTTCCAATCTTGTCAGCTTTGCCATTAATTTTCAATTGGGATCAAGTCTGGAAACAGGCAAGGCTGCTGAAGTGCCTCAACATTGTTCTCAAGAAACCATTTGTCAGTTATTTTAGCTGTACACTTTAGGTCATTAGAAGATTCTGCTTTGTTTAAGCTACAACTGCTCAACAGGAGAGAGCAAATTTGCTCTTTCAATAACACAAATACCTGTTGCTTTTTTTTTTTTTCATTTTAACTCATTTCACTCCAAGTAAGACAGAAATATATATGCAGGAGTTTACAGGGTGTGAAAGTGATAGAAAAGACAGGATAGAAAATATTAAGGAAAGGACAAAAGATGAATGGGGTTCAAGATGATAGCAGATGGCAATTGAAGTTGCATTTAAATTTTTGAAGATTGTAGTTATCAGGAACCAAGTAAACAAAAGGAAGTTCCACAGGCGAAAAGTGTGAGAAAAGAAACTGTTCGAGTAGAAGTAGAGGTTGCATTTAACTATTTCAACAGTAAACAGGTTGGACCTAGATGTCATTCTAGTAGCACACTTTAATTCATATAGTCAGGGCACCAGGAAAATAAAAAAGAGAAAGTAAACGGAAAGGGAGGTCCACAAGCAAGAAATGTGATTAATGAAACTGTTCGAGTAGAAATGATGGTTGCATTTAGCTATTTCAACAGTAAACAGGTGGGACAGAGATGTCAATCTAGTAACACGCTTAAATTCATGTAGTGAATGCACCAGGTAAAAAAAAAAGAAGCTTGTCAGAGTAGTTACTATGAAAATATTTGTAGTAAACACAAAGGGAAGCCACCCCACATCAAAGATAAATTGACTGAAGTTTAAATGACAGGTCAGAAACAATTACATTGCAGATCCTTTTTAGGAATGTCAAGAACCTCAAGACTAGACCAGACCAGACACAATTCAACTGAAAGAGAAATAGCCACCAACTATGATACATTGACTTCCCTCCATTACTCTGAGTAAGTGTTGTGGTGCAAGATACGCGTTGCGGTGCTGTAGATATCGATTCAAGTTCGAATTCCAGTTGAATTCCATGCATTTACTTACGCACAAATACACTTGGGAAAGGTATTAATCCATCTCTTCCCTCCAGTTATGGGTTAAATAATAAGACAGATTGGGTTCTTTAGCCTTGGCTGGCAACCAGTCTACTGCAGAAAGTAATGGTAACCTATTGCAGGATAATCTTCTGCCCAGTCAGTTATGTCTCTTTGAAGACATGATCATCCAAAACATGTATCACATAAGGCACTTAACTGACTGATCTGAGAGAAGACCCTGCAACATGAGATGCTTAACCAATTCAGAATTTATCAGAGCATGTAGTACTTTTCCAAAAAGAGGTAGAAGGCTAGTAGTTAGAAAGGTCAGAGTTCTTAAAATCAGAGAAAATAGAAGAGGAATTCTAACTAACAAGAAAGCAAGAAACAGCAAGGCATTTATTGTATAATTTCAAAAGAACAGAAGCCAGTTTAGAAGTATATTTTTTAAGAAGTATTGAAGCGTACAAGATTTTTGGGGATCATCCAGTTTCAAAATGATAGCAAAAACCATAAATGGGGTTATATGCATATAGCTCAATACGGACTCAGTTCTAAGTGCAAAGTCAGGAAAATATACTCCACATGAGACAAAAGTCGAAGTGGAAGAGAAATTATCAACAAAACATTGTTTCATCAGCAGAAGATAACACATCAAACTGAGTGGCAAGAAAAAGGAATGAACTATTATTATTTTCAAAGACATTATTGCAAAACTCATCAGTAGTTACAAGAACTATACCTGTTAAAGGTTGTATAGTATGTCTCGTTCTACCAGAACTCAAAGACACAGCATCTTTGAGGACAAGTTTACTACTGTTACAAGTAAACACGAAGAGGTATCTGTTGTGATATGAACTATCACACATATACAAAAGGGATTTCTGTCAGGCATAATGGCTGAACAAGCAGGTGTGAAACAAAGAGATGAAACATATTAAAATAAAAAACAAAGATAGAAACAATTAAGGTGATATTTGTCTATTACAATTTTTGGCTATTTTCCTATTTTAAATGGGGTATTAGTTATACTAACCTACTACCTTTATTGTTAGTTGAATTTGTTCAGTGCTGTATCAACCTCCATGGGTTATTTAATGCTGAAATCTAAATATTTTGAACGCAATCATAGTACTTCAATGACAAATAAAATCTATTTTTGGTCATTTTGCTCTAAAATGTATCATTGGGAATTCTACTATAAAATGTTTGCTGGTCATTTTTCTACAAATAGGTTGTTTGTTATTCTACTATAAAATATACTTTGGGTCGTTTTGCTATGAAATGCATTGTTGGTAATTCTAATATAAAATGTATTTTTGGTCATTTGGCACTAAAATGTATTATTTCTGATTCTGCGATAAAATGTTTTTTTGGTCATTTTGTCTTAGAATGCATTGTCAGTAATTCTACTACAAAATGTATGCTTAGTCATCTTTATAAATAAAAATGAAGATGTCTATTTGTGTCGGTGTCCTCATTGATTTCTATTAACATATACTTTCACATTTTTCATCCAGTTTATTTAAAAACTTACACACCCTTTACAATTTTTTTCATTCTACACAACAAAAGAAAAGGAATTGAGTGTGGGTGTTGAGTTTAATTTTTTATTTTCTGGTAATTCTTTCTGTTAAATATAAGTTCAACACAGTAACTTTTATAAGCAGAATAAGTCTTTAAAAATTTAAGAGTTACCTCCCATATCTAATTTCTATATAAATAAAACTGAAGAAGTACGTGTATCCTCATTGATTTCTATTAACATACACTTCCACATTTTTCATCCAATTTACATACCCCTTGCAAATTTATTGAAGTGTATGTTCATTTTGCACAGCAAACCTAGAAGCAACCCTACTGCATGAGCTAAAGTTGCACATATCAAAGCTAAAAATAAGCACTGCTAACTGTCCCTCTTCTGAATAGTGGTATGTTTCCTCTTAGAAAGATCAACCAAAATGCTTCCGTGTTTTGTTTTTATTTGAAGGTTCCCTATTTGCTTATGCCTGGGACCCTAAGAGATGCTACCACTATGGGTTATGGTGGAACTAGGAACAACCACAATTAAAAAAAGGGTCCCATACTCTTCAAAACTTCCAATCTCTTGATCAGATGCTTTGCTCCCAGATGTAGTTTATTGCTATGTATGTATGTATGTATGTATGTATGCCGCATTCACCCTAGTCGGGTTGAGCGGGCTTCCTCCCTGACGGAGCAAGTCTCATTGGGATTTATTTAAGGGCAGGGTCCCAAGTCCTACCCTAGTTTATTGCTATACCCAGAAATGACACTTATTGTAACATCATGGATCAACCAAAGGGCTATTAGCAACCTAATCACCAAAAGATTAATACAAGCTGCCTGATGATTATGTATAGTGCATACAAAACTTGTAATAATGGCCAGTTAGATGAACCCTATATATATATATATATAAAAATATATATAAAATGTACTTTCAGTCATTTTGCTCCAAAATGCATTAGTAATTCTAATATAAAATGTATTTTTGGTCATTTGCCACGATCCGTTGTGTGAAACCGCGGTCGGTGTTGGCTCAATTTTAGATTTAGGGTACTGTATTTTTTGCTCTACTTTCGTGTAGAGCTCTTTACTGTGAGGGTTTTCGTCTTGGGTTTTTTTTCTTTCAAACAAGCATTTGACGCATTGTTCTTGTGTGCAGTTTGTTTCTTTTTTTCTTCCCCTTTATTTAATCTACGAGGTAGTCCTCGTTGGGTTATTTGACGATTTAAGTTACTGTTAGACTAGCATTGGTTTTTCAGACATTTAGTCTATAATTATTAGTGCTGCTTTATTGTAATTAAGTATATTAATAATGAGTTCCAGTGTTGTATATCAATAAACAGACAAACACGGGTATATATAAAAATATGAGTTATATTTTTATTGATGACGATGAACCGTGTAGCCTAAGATAAAGAAAGCTTAGGGAGCGCTCTTCCAAGGGTTGACGGGAGTGTCTCTCTTCACCGGCCGATCTCTGTCGGTGCTACTCTGGTCTGGTCTGTCCGGACTGTCTGGTGAATTCGGGCGCCGAGGTCTTTTTTATAATCTCCAAACCGGGATTTTTTCTTCCGGTTTTTTGCCTCGCCCACGCACGCCCACGTAATTCCCAGAGACACCTGTTCTGTTTGCCTCTTGTAGCCATTTCCGCTACTGCCGGAAATAAGGTCAAACAAACATCCGTTCCTTTCAACGACCGGAAAACGCCCCCGCTTGCATCCCTTCCTCGGGTGGGGCCAGATTATTATATTACACTAGTCCAGTTGGTTCATAGACTTATGTGCAAATACCCGTGGCCTAAAACTGATGTGCCGTGGTCAAGAATTCATATAGACTACGCTGGACCGATAAAAGGTGAATAGTATCTAATTATAGTAGATTGTTTTTTTTAAAATGGCTGGGGGGGATATAAATTCAAGCGACCAACAGCGACAAACACGATAAAGGCTCTAAATGAAGTTTTTAGCCGGCTGGGAGTACCGAAAACAATCGTAAGCAATAACGGGACGATGTTCACTGGATCTGAGTTCAAGAATTATTGTGAGGCGTTAGCTATAGAACATGTTACGACACCCACATATAATCCAAGGTCAAATGGGCAGGTGGAGAGATTCGTAGATACATTTAAAAGGGCAATAAGGAAAGCAGATGGAATTGACTCGGATGAAAAAAAAACAAACCTTTTTGATGGTGTATAGGATTACACCTAATCATCATATCAATGGTAACCTATCGCCTGCAGAGGTCATGTTCTCTGGGAAAATAAGGTCAATCTTCGATAGACTTTTACCTAAGGAAAGGAATAAGACCTCAAGAAAACAAAACTCGGAGACAAAATTTTACAAAGGTGAAAAAGTCTTCTTCAAAAATTATCACACAGGAAAATGTTTGTGGGAAGATGGTATAATAACTCAGAGGTTTGGTAAGGTGATCTATTTAGAGAACGGACCGAAATTTGTCTGTAAGAGACACCTAAACCAGCTAAGACACAGATTTGTAGAAACCGTAAATAAGGAATTTGAGATACCAATGGAGGTTCTCTATGATACATTCGAGATTAAACCACCCGCGAACATGGATGTACTGATGAAGGTAACTAAGGATTCTCTTGAAATCAAGGACTCTAAGAGAAGGAGCAAGAGAAAAAGAAAAAAGACGAAACACCTATGCTCTGAACCCAAAAGAAAGAAGTATTGAGCGAAATTTCATGAAGAATTTAGCTCGAAGGGAGGTGTTGTAGAGGAATATCCTGACCTACCCCGGAATGGATATGGTCCGGTTTATAAAAGACTGGGACTAGAGCGAACTACAGAGTCATCGTCACTAGATGAGAGCATACATCACCAGACGGACGCATACGTCCTAGACAGAGACATTGTCTACTTGATTGTTATACCTGTTACTATTCATTGATGTTCGTGTATTGTCTATTGGTTTATTGTACTGTGGTATAATAAATCACTTATAATCTACTTTTAGTGTTAAGTATTATTCTTGCACTATTCTTTTCCCTGATTATCCCCTCATGGGATATATCAACTATAAATAACATTTAAATTGAAAAAAATCTGCCAAATAAAGAAAAAATCCATTATAAAAATGTTTTTGTTTACATATAGAAATATGTGCAGATATATGACAAGAAAAATTTTGTTTACATGCACAAAATCAGTCTTCGCCTGACTGTTGTTCATGGCTCCATTGGTTAAAGAAAACCAGACACAATAGTAGCTCCTTCTACCCAAAGGGGGCAGGAAAAAATCATACCAGACAGCACATATATATGAATGTGAAATGATTTGTTTGAACATTATTTTTGATTGCTACTCATATTTAAGTAGATACTCTGTTCATAATCAAACAGTATTATATATTTTATATCTACCGACGTGATTATTTATTTTATTTATTTATTTTTTTAATCATATCACCCCAAGCAAGGCAGTCCACTGCCACTATAGCGCAGGGGGTTACATAGAGCAATTGGGTATAGGAAATGTCAGAGGGAGGGTGATAGACGAGTTAGGAGGTATGTAGGAAGATTGTTGGAGGGAATGGGTGCGAGTTAGTGTGTTAGGAGGTGTCTATTGACCTTACGTATAAACTCCTGGAGGTTGTAGCCGTCGGGGAAGCAATCATGTGGAAGGGAATTCCACAGGCGGGAAGTGCGAGAAAAGAAGCTGTTGGAGTAGAAATTGTGATTACATTTTGTCGGTTTCACTGTAAAGGGGTGGGACCTAGTTGCCAATCTAGTATCTAGTGCAAATTCACACCTAGGTGAGTCATTTGGAAGGATTCAAACCTGCAACCTCTATCCACATAGAGGAAGCACCAGATGAACTGGCGCGTCTTAGACCTCTCGACCATGAATGACAATCAGTTACTACGACGAATTTGAAAATTGTGTTATAGGCTAAATTTGACTTCATTTAGACTGATCGTCATTCGTGGTCGAGAGGTCTAAGACTGGTAGGTGAAAATAAATACCTAATTACCATGGTCTTGTTATATTTTTTTTAAACAACTGATAAAATATTGTAAATAATAATCTGAAAAAAAAAGTAAATTCAGTCATATATAGATCTCCCTTTACAATGGCCTTGTGTCAGACTAACATCATATGAAAGCATCAAATAAAATTTTAAAAATTACTTACCATTTCTATTTGTTTCACTTGTTCTTCCAAGACACTGACGTTTTCTTCAAGTTCGGAATTTCTTGTTTGGGCTTCTTGTAATTCCTTCTCCTGAAAAATGAAAAAGATTTTCCATCAGTAGTACTAAAAATTCAAACGTAAAAGCTTCTCCAATAATGTGATTGTTAACAAGCAAATCTTAAAAAAAAAAATTTCTTTGTTATTTCCTTAATACATTCTACTAAAAATATAAAAGTCTTAATCAAGGAAACTTAACTCAGACTGAGTGGAATTCATATATACGATCCATTGCTAAAGAAACTGGAAAAATGGTCTGGTTCTTGTACCACTCCAGCAAGTACCCAACCCAATTCTCTGTGCTATCCTCTACATTTACATGAGCCAGATTAGATTTAAAATTAAACTCGTACACTACGGACCATAATTATTAGGCCACCCCAGTATTTTAAAAAAATGATGTATTTCATACTATTTTTTAGTATTTATTGCCAAGTGAATAATTGTAAATTAAAATAGAATAGTTCTTTTGTTAATACTGCACAATAACATGTGCATCAAATGAATTTATAAATATTTAATAATTACCTATATTGCAGTTTCATCAATGAAAGAATGAAAAAAAATTTGGGTGATTCTGATGAGTTCATCTTTGCTTCCTTGCCTTGTAAAATTTGCAAAGTAATAATAACAAAAGTACCATTCTATTTTCATTTGTGCAATAAATACTGAATATAGTATGAAATTTATCATTTCTTAAAAAAAAAACTGGGATGGCCTAATAATTATGATCGGTAGGGTACATACACTCCATTGCTAAAGATGCTAGAAAAATGGTCTGCTCCCTATACCACTCCAACAAGTACTCTGTGCTATCCTCTACCTTAGCAAGACCTAGATCAGGCCTTAAATAGAGTATTACTGTCATATTTTGGAAGGTGTTGTCCATGTCTCACTTTCCAGTCACACCCATGTCTTTCTTGGTGACAAATCATTTAACTCACAATCATTATGTCTCCAAATTCACAAATCAACACTGAGGAGCAGTAGATGGCAGAAGAGCCAAAATGTGCAAATAATAATTATATATATATATATATATATATAAGAAATGAAGAATAATATTCACTTTTAACTGAAACTAAGATATCCAAAGGCATGGCATGTGGCATTAGAACAATCTACCCTATGGACTAATTAAAGTTTTCTGTTTGAGAAACATTGTGAATATAGCAATAAAGATAACAGTCTGAAAAATGTAAATATTGTAAATATCTCATCTCACAAATATAAACAGATAATTCACTTTTATTTAATATTTTTTTGAAATTTACAACATGTAGCACCCTCCATAAATCTTTTAGGACCTTGTACCCTTCCATATATTGCTTTGGTTTACTCTGTCTTCTCTCATTAAGTGACTTGTCAGCATGAATTATTTCAGTGAGCAATTTGAAAATTGTGTCAATGATCAATCCTATAATTCTCAGATATAATCATAGCATTTTAAAAGAATTTTGGTTGAAATTTTCTAATAACACCCACATTTCCTAAGCTTTATATTCTACAGGTAACATTATTTTCTTTCACTTTTTAATATGTTAGTGTTTACAATCCTTGATTCTCATTTGGGTTATTTTTTTTTTATTTTTATTTTTTTAATCATATCACCCCAAGCAAGGCGGTAACGCCACTGATGTGCAGGGGGCTACATAAGAGTGAGAAGATTAGAAAAGAGAAAACCGGAAACCACATCCTAAACAGGAAACAAGGGATGAGCCTCTTCACCTGTACAATAGATGTGGGTGGAGTGTGAACCGGGCGATAGTTTAGTCTATCTACTCCAATTGAAAAAAAAAAAAAAAAAAAACAGTGAGAAGATTAGAAAAGACAAAAACAGGAAACAAGGGATAAGCCTCTTCACCTGTACAATAGACGTGGGTGGAGTGTGAACCGGGCGATAGTTTAGTCTATCTACTCCAATTGAAAAAAAAAAACAAAAAAAAAACAGTGAGAAGATTAGAAAAGAGAAAAACCGGAAACCGCATCCTAAACAGGAAACAAGGGATAAGCCTCTTCACCTGTTCAATAGACGAGAAATATTCTTCAAGAAATCCACAATTTTCCCAAAGAATTGAAGAAACAATCAATTTATTGCTTCTGATATTTTCTTGGTGAATATTCTTACTGTTCTGACAATTACTAATTTACAAATGTAATGAGATCCTTACTACCATGGCAGTTTAATCATCGGAGGTCAGATGACTATTTGTTCAAGACATGTAAGACTCAGCAAACATTGAATAATCTCTTACCCAGCCATCAACCTGTTTTTCTCACCCCTTCCATTGACTGACAATCACGAGGATGTCTTCTATTCCAGTTAACCAAATCCCAAAGATAGTATTGCATGCCATTAACACTGTTTAATGATCTTTATGAGAAAATGGCATTAGGTGAAATGCGTAAAATGTCATCACTAAGCAGGGTCCTACTTTAATGAAAAATAAAAATGTCAGAGTTGAAATGAAGCTAACAAAAGCTTTTGTTATATAAATAATATAATGGGGAAAATATTAATAAATATTAAAGAAAATATTATAAGATGACTAATAAATAAAAAAACTGCATTATAATTGTTGTCTTGATTTTGAATATATTTCATGTGCAAAATTGAACAATTATGATGGGACAAAAGTAAAATTTTTAATACTTCAGTCTCATAATAATTGTCCCATTCTCATTTTATGTAGAACATGGAACAAATATTATGGAACAGAAGATGTATTTTTATAACTTGTTGCATAATTGGAGTAGATAGATCTATCTATCGCCCGGTTCACATTCCACCCATGTCTATTGAACAGGTTAAGAGGCTCATCCCTTGTTCCCTGTTTAGGATGTGGTTTCCGGCTTTTTCTTATTCTTTTCCAATCTTTTCACTCTTATGTAGCCCCCTGCACATCAGTGGCATTACCGCCTTGCTTGGGGTGATACGATTAAAAAAAAAAAAAAAAAAAAAAAAAAATAATTGTTCCATTCACATCATTATTTTGTTCATAGTATAGAACTAATATGGGAGAGAATCAATGAGGCGGGGGAGGTGTGCAAGTGAAACCATTGAGAGGAAGACCCCCTAAACAGTGCACATTCTCTCCTGATTACCCCAATTTAAATATAAATTTGTGAGGAACATATTAAAAGAAATTCAATGACGTCACATGTTGTAGAGAAGCTCGGTGGAAATGTCAGTGACATGAGGAGCATTAAACATTCAGATTGCTTCAGGCGAGTTTAAATTACTTTCCAGTAACCTCCTTCTTCTATGATGGGAGAGAAGTTGTACTCTTAATACTTCTTCTTCTATGTGCCCTGTCCCTTCAGGACGTAGGCGCTCATGGTTCTCCACATCTCCCTATCTCGTAGCTCATAGTATGTTTGCTCCTGTTACACCTCGCAACCCCCATTCCGTCATCCACCCGATCAGGCCCTGCAAATATGTTATCCGCTGCCTTCCTCTGTCTCTCTTTCCTTCTATCTGGCCTGTCAGGATCAGGTTCTCCAATCCCTCCTTGCTCATTGCATGTCCAAGGAACTTCAGTTGTCTCTTCCTGATGCTCTGTATTAATATCCCTTTTGTTGCCGTTCTTTCCAACACCTCATTGTTGCTTACCCTTAATACACCTATCCAATAATAACTGTTCCAGTCACATATTTATTTTGTGAACACGGAACAATTATTAATTAACAAAAGTAATTTTTCAACATCTGTCCTATATTAATTCCTTCATTTGCATATATCTTTATTGCACTAAATTTAACAACCTTTACGATCAATATGTAAGATATGTTGGTGCCACTGTTGATGGCAGACTCACCAAGAAAACACTCTTTAGACAAGTTAGTAAAAGAAACAGGAATAATTATCAGCAAAAAAAAATGTGTGAAAGACACATATTGGGGACGTTAAAATCAAGTAGAGACAGAAATTTGACTGAGTAGTTTCCTAAGAAAAATAAGAAGAAAGGACCATCTATAGTAAAAAGCGAAGATCTATGGTTGTCAGCAAGAGACAGGCAAAGTTGTTAACTTCTGTCCATGTCAGTTGCTATATAGCCTGCAGAGAAGATGGACATCACAAGCCCTCAGTGATAGGGTGAACACAGAAACCCTATTATAACACCTGATATCACTGAGCTGCCCTTTAACCAATTGGGAAATATTACAAGTAAGATCATCTCTTTCTTTTCATTCTTGGTTGTATACCTATGTTATAGTTTCTCTGTGGGACAAACTATTGAAACGTATTCGTATGTATAAGAATAATTTTGAGAACAATGCCTGTTTGTCATTCTTTTCTTTGTCATGATCCATCTGTGAATTAAAAGTGTTACTATATTGCAGATATAATCATGCTTATAAAGGGGATACTGAAATTAGCATTATTTCTTCCTTGCATAGCAGACTTATTAAGACAAAACTTTTCTCAAACCAAGCAAATTCCTATAAAATCAAATATCAATGTGCAGTATCAAAAGAAAAGACACACAAATGAACAAAATATACCTTTCTCTGTGGATTACCACCACTTAATTTTGGCAAGATGCTAAGTGATTCTATAAAGACAAGAAGTTTTTATTTTTTTAGCAGGTTGTGGAAGTTACACTGCATGAAACTTGTTCCAAGGCAAGAGAATATCTTTCCCTGTGTTGTTGAACTCGTACACACACAGAATTCATACAATTCCTCACTATCAATATCATGTTTCTTTTGCATGCACAAAACACACACACACACATATATATATATATATTTTTTTTTTTCTAAACATATATTGTTAAATATAACAAACAATGAATGTCTATTATGTTTAATCATGAGCCGTTCCAAACATTGTATTTTGGCTTTAATTTCAGGTGAAAATAAAGACAAAAATTCTCTCAACACAAGATAAGGAGATGGCTCATGTGAGCCAAAAGCTTAGAATCAACTTAAAAAATTATCCAAATGTTGAAGAATTTTTGTCTTTATTTTCACCAAAAATTAAAGCCAAATTATGATGTTTAGAACGGCTCATGATTAAACATAATAGACAGTCATTGTCTCTTGTATTTGACAATATATGTTTAGAAAATTATCTGCTGCCTCGATACACTAAATATATATATATATATATATATATATATATATATATATACTCTCAGCTATTGGGCATGTATGATGATAATATAAATGCTAAAAAGTCTGCCTCCTATTGAATGCCCATAGCTCAGAGGTAGAATCGCCGACTGATGCCAATTCAGTCGGGGTTTCAATACTGGGTTAAAAGCAATCAAAGTCTAACCGTACTGATGAGCTGTGATACAGCAAAACAGATCTGTCTGCGGATGACTATATATATATATATATGTGTGTGTGTGTGTGTGTGTGTGTGTGTTGATTGAGGTATGATTTCATTGGCCAGATACATGTCACATGTAATAAAGTAATGGATGAATATTTATTGTAGAGAAAAATATTCATCCACAGGTTTATTACATGTGGCATATACATGACTAATGAAATCATATCTGAATCAATGTACTGTCTCATGGATTTTTAAACAATATATATATATATATATATATATATATATATATATATATACATATCATTTTTACATTTTATGTGCATAGTATATTACTTCTGTATAAATATATCTTTTTCCATGTGCATAATATATGCATGCATATATCTTTAGGCAATGGAATAACATTTTAAATATATATAAATATGTTTTTTGCATACATAATATAGATAATACCGGCCATAATTATTAGGCTACCTCAATTATTTTAAAAGAAATTATGTATTTCATACTATTTTTAGTATTGATTGCCATGTAGATAATTCTAAATGACAATAGAATGGTTCTTTTTTTAACATTAATAATTTGCAAAATTTTACAAGGCAAGGAAGCAAAGATGAACTCATCCAAATCACCTTAAATTTTCTTCATTCTTTCATTGATGAAATTGCAATGTAGGTAATTATGAAATATTTATAAATTCATTTGATGCAAATGTTATTGTGCAATATTAACAAAAGAACCATTCTATTTTCATTTACAATTATTCACTTGGCAATAAATACTAAAAAATAGTATGAAATACATTTTTTTTAAAACACTGGGGTGGCCTAACAATTACGGCTGGTAGTGTATATATATTTTTCTTTTTTTGCATGTACATTATATTTTTTTTTCTTTTTTCATGCATATTATTACACTGCATTTTCTCACCTTTTACTAAATTTATATAAAAAACAAAAATATAAAACATCATCTTGTTGAAATTGTTTTCCATTTCCTTTTACTCTGCAAGTAATGACAACCTGTCGTTTATATGTACAATTATGGCTGCCACTGCTTTTAGTCTAACAAGGAGCAGTTCTGCAACATCCCAAACAAAGTAAATACTTATTAACTCAGATATAAATAAACATAAAACTTATTTGACTAATATATTACCAATATCTACCTATAAACCCAAATATAAATGGCCAATGTTTTGCTAGCCAAGAATCAAGAAGATCGTTGTAGACTCAATTATAATTTTTACAAACACGAACTTTGACATTAACTAACCTAACCAATCAGTTATTTGTATGATTTACATTCAGACTATTGTCTTTGTCTCTTCTATTGTTATCACATTTGTTGTGCTCTGCATTCTCCATCAGGTTTATTTTGATCCAGACTGAATCTTATCTAATCTAATCTAAACTTATTTATAAATGTAACCTTGTCTGTGTATGTGTGTGTCTGTTACCTATAGACTCCAAAACAGCTGAACCGATTTTCTTGAAAATATACACAGTTGTACTATAAGCATCTGCAAGTGTTCTTAGCTAGGTTTTATGTTGAGGTACCCCAGATAAATATCAAAAATCAATAATAAAAAAAAAAAAATCGGATTATAGAAGGAGTGGTCCGATTTTAATCAATTTCATACACTCATAGACAAAGATGTAAGAAATGATATTCAGATGTTTCAAGGTTGCAGTTCTTAAAATAGTGCAGAAAATTTGATATCAATATCAGGAAATCAAAATTTGACTGACATCCATTCATTTTTCTTCCAGTCTACAGCTTTGCTTTAACTGGAAACAACTGTGCTATTGCTTTTTAGTCTTTCGTGCCAACGTCCAAAGAGTCTGAGCTCCAGGACCATGGATTAGTTTTAAAGTTTCTATTACACCCGAGCAACGCCAGACTATATGGCTAGTACTTAATATAAGGAGACAGACTGTTCTAATTCTTGTCTAGGGATAATCCATCCAGTTCTTTTTTCTTTTTGACTACTGCACAGTTATTACTTTTTCTTTTTCTAGTACACACTGCCCAGCCCAAGACAAAACTCACAATTGAAGGCCGGAGTACAAAATAGTTGTAACATTGTAATAACATCAACAAAAATAGGGATAATAGTTCACATCTAAATAATGATAACTGCTCATCCCAGAAATTCAGATGGAAAGCATTCAGGTGATAACAATAAAAATAGGGATAATATTTTACATGTATTCACAGGTAAATAATGATAACTTCTCATCCCAGAAATTCAGATGGAAGGCAATTGGGTGATAACAACAACAAAAATAAGGATAATAGTTCATATGTAAATAATGATAACTTCTCATCCTTGAAATTCAGACGGAAGGCAACCAACTAAACTTAATTGACTGTTTCCTCCTCTTCCTCCATTTTTTTCCATTTAATTTTTTTTTTTCTTTCCAAGAAGATCAAAATCCGGAAATTGAAATTCTGAGTGTGAATACAAAAAAGTTCATAAGACAAAAGTATTAAAAACCAGCACCAAAGACTTAAGCAAATCTAAAGCTATTACGTGAGTCCTTTTGCTAGACTGGAGAAGAGAGAAAGATAAATAGATGGACAGTGTGATGAATGAAGGTAGACATTTCTTAAACTGATAGAATCTCCTTGGGAAGGGATGTACATCAGAAAGAAAGGAGGAGACAAGGGTACAGTTGAGATTAGACAAGCAAAGACATTGCTGAGGCCAGAAAGTGATATATAGATAAAGAGGTGAAGGGGGATCAATTGCTTATTTGTTATAACAATCATCAATCAAAATTATTGATTATTGAATGTCACAAAATTATTGAGATCATCAATCTCGGGGGGGTGGGGGTCATTAAATTCTGAAATTGAAATTTCTATTCAGGCATGTATAAAAACATTTGAAGTGGTTGTGATGGTTTTAAAATCCTTTTTAAAATATTGCAAATTTTATATTTCACGAGTACTTCAAAACCAAATTTGTATGGATCAAAGTCTAAGCTCTACATTTTTTTTTTAATATAAGTTGGAATTTTATTTTCTTCAGATACCCTATTATTTGGTCAGTAAATCCATTTTTGAAGAGCATCTTAAGATTTTGTGCTTGGTAAGAGCTGCTGATAGCCCTGGAAGAATTTGGCAGAGAGAAAATTAGAAATAATAAACAGAATTTATAATAGTGGTATAATACCAGATGACCTCAGCAAGTTGATCTTCATAGCACTGCCTAAGAAGCCAGCAGCAAACAAGTGCTAACTCCACAGAACCTTCAGTTTAATGAGCCATATAACAAAACAGATTGTCCGAATCCTGATGAATAGAGCAAGAAGCAGAATCAAACCAAAGATAGGACAAGAACAGTGCAGTTTTGTCAAAGACTCTGGAACAAGAACACTTATTTATGACCAGGATGCTCTCTGAAAGGGCAGTACAAATGATAAAGGACTTATACCTGTGCTTCATTGATTATGCTAGAGCTAAGGGTAGGTCTAGGTTTAGGGCTAGGCCTAGTGTTTAAGGGGCTAGGGCTAGAGCTAAGGTTAAGGTTAGGGTTTTGGCTAGGGCTAAGGTTAATAGGTTAGGGCTAAATCTAAGGTTAAGGCAAGGGTTAAGGTTGGGTTATGGGGCTAGGGCTAAGGTTAGGGTTGGGGCTAAGGTTAATGATAGGGTTAGGTTAACCTAGTGTTAAGGGGCTAAGGCCTAGAGATAAGGTTAAGGCTAGGGTTAAGGGGGTTAGGGCTAGAGCTAAGGTTAATGCTAGGGTTAGGGCTAGGGTAAGGGGTACCAAGACCTAGTGCTATTTATGACAAAATACACCACAAAGAATTGATGGAGATGCTCAGCAACCTTGACATATTTGGGAAAGATTTGAGAGTAATCAAGAATCTTTACTGACAGCAAACCGCTTGTATACGGACAGGTAATGAATTCAGCAGATATAAGAAGATAGAAAGGGGCGTAAGACAAGGATGTGTCTTTTCACCGAATCTGTTCAACTTGTACAGCAAGAATATTTTGAGGACCCTAGAAGTTATGCCTGGATTCGTCATCAGAGGCCACAATTTAAACAACCAAAGGTACGCAGATGATACAGTGCTGATAGCAGACACAGAAAGAAAACTGCAAGACCTCCTACAGAAGGTAGCTGAAGAGAGTGATAAAAAAGGACTACAAATAAACTGCAAGAAAACTGAATGCATGGTCATCAGTAAAAAGGGCAGCCCAATATGCCAAATACAAGTCGGGGATACTAAAATCAAGCAGGTACTAAAATTTAAATACCTGAGAAGTGTTATAACAGAAGCCAGAAAGTGCGACACAGAGATCCGAAGGCAAATTGGCATGGTGAAGGAAGCATTTTAGAAGTTGAGTAATGTATTAAGAAACAGGACAATTTTGCTGAAAACTAAGAAGAGAGTACTGGATTGCTATGTGATGTCGGTTCTTCAATATGGCAGTGAATGTTAAACAATATCTTCGAAGATGAAGGAAAAACTTGAAGCAACTGAAATGTGCTTCTACAGAAGGATGCTGTGAATATCATGGATTGAGTATGTGAGCAATGATGAGATTTTGGAAATGATGAAAACGAAAGGGAAATTAAGATGGAATGAGAGTTGCTTGGAGTAACAGGAGAAGGTGTGCCAAGAGCCACCAGGGATAGGGAGAAGTGGAAAGCCATGATCACCTACATCCTGGAAGGACAGGGCACATTGAAGAATATATATGCCAGCGGTTTATAAGAAATTATGTGGGTATAAAGTGGGGGATCAATTCTATATCATAAACAATATAAAAACTGATCCCTTATTTTGTGGTTATGATAGTTTCTATACATTTATATTCTAGATTTATGGGCTTGAGCTAGTGGATGACAGAACAGGGGTTGCATGGTGTAACAGGAGAAGGCATGCTAAGAGCCACCAGGGATAAGGAGATGTGGAAAGCCATGATTGCCTACGTTCTGAAAGGACAGGGCACATAGATGATATATGCCAATGGTTTATAAGAAATTATAATGTGGGTATAAATGGGGGATCAATTCTATATAATAATCAATATATAAACTGATCCCTCACTTTGTGGCCATGATAGTTTCTATACATTTATATTCTAGATTTATGGGCTTGAGTTAGTGTATGACAGAACAGGGGTTGCATTGTATAACAGGAGAAGACATGCCAAGAGCCACCAGGGATAGGGAGAAGTGGAAAGCCATGATTGCCTACGTCTTGAAAGAACAGGGCATAGAGAAGAATAGTTGTTACATATTTTTGGTGCTTCTTGCATTCTATCAAGATATGCTTGACGGTGAGAAATTGATTGCAGTGGATACACAAGGTATAGTTTCTACCTTGAGCATGTGCCAGGTGAGTGTGTCCAATTCTTATTCTGTTGTGCACTATGTTTTATATACGGTCAGTCAATGGCTCTATATTTTTCTTTATTATTGTTAGCTGAAATATATATAGTTGATTATTTGGGAATATGTTACAAATTATATAGGAGTTTGATGATGGTTATTTTCATTGCCTCATTTGCCAATGTGTCAGCTTCATAATTTCCCTTGATGCCTATATGGGTAGAAATCAAAACCAATATTTTTGATTTGTCCTTTATTAACTAATAAGTTTATAGGATTTCTTGAATATAGAGATGATTTGTGTTATTTTCTTTAATTGTTGTTAACACAGATAGAGATTTTAAGAACATTATGAACTTTTTATCCTGTGAATTTTTTATCATTTCAAGCACCATTTTAATGCCTTGTAATTCAGCTGTATGGACGCATTTTGTGGTTTGTTTAGGAATTTGTTGGTTTGTGGCTGCTGCTCCTATTCTATCTAGGATTTTTTATCCATCTGTGTAGAATGATTTACATTCATAATATTCGTCACTTACTTTTCCGTATGTAACTTTGTTGATTGTTTCAATGTTTTGTGTCAATGTCAGGTCTATGTGAGGTTTGGAGATTGTTCATACAGCTACCTTATTTATTGTAACAGGTGTTACATAATCAAGATCTTTATTTGTTCTGGTATTTTGATAATTTGAAGTCCATGTGAGGAGATGGCTGTTGGTTTATCTCTGTAAAACTGGATATATTGAAGTTAATGTATTACTTGGTATGCTAAGTTATTTGGGTTGGATGCTTTTGTGCAGATTGGAGGGATAATTTTTCCCATCTCAGAGATATAAGTAGTTCATTGGTTTCTATATACAGACTTTGCATGGGGAAGGTGCAGAATTGAGTTTGAGTTTGAGAGTTGTTTAACGGCATAACCTCTGTGGGTTATTTAATGCCAAAAAAGTGGAGTTTTAAAGGATTTTCTTTTAATGTTCAGATATCATGAAAAAGTTGATTTAGTCAGATTCTAATGAAATTTTTTTGTTTTTATTCTTTTTTTATTTTAGAAAACTGAAAATGTCTTCTAGTTTTGTATTCAAAAATGTTTTTGCTGAGAATAATTTTTTTCCCCTCAAAAATGTATTATGGTAATAATTTTTTCTTTAAAAATGTATATTTTTCTATAAAAGTCTATTTTTATGTATACATTTCTATAAAAGTCTATTTTTATTCTTTCATAGTTTTTTTTACCTCAATTTGGAGGTTAACTATTTGCTCATTGCTGGACCCTAAGAGGTGCTACCACTTTGGGTTAGAGTGGACCTGGGAACAACAGCAATTAAAAGGTGGTTAAACAAGATTTCAAATATATCACTGGATATTGTATACATTATTTGCTTATGAAAAAGGAAATAACATTATGTGCTAATAAATGAATTAACATTATATGTCGATTATAAAGAAAATAGCATGGAGAACAAAACCACTCTAAAAGAACAGAAATAAAAAGTGTAGAAATAGATTAAAGGCTTTTATGCATTCAGATCATGTGATTAAATACCCACAGTTATCATTAACCTTGATGATTAGCAAATTAGAAGTCTACTGCAGACACACTGCAACCATTCATTGACTATTACCATTCTTCAGAGTGGGTCAAAGCATCTTTTCAAATGCTATTTATGAGGGGTCTGCTTTCAACAATTTTATAGTATCAAGCCTTGTTTCTTGCAGAGGTTAATTCTTTAATGTCCACAAAATATATGGTATTTTAAAAAAAATAAAATCCAGAACATCTGGAATTAATTATGAAAATAAAAATTTGAAATTATAAAATCAAAATTCAAATCTGGAATTAACTATAAAAATCAAAATTAAAATTCAGAATTAATTATAAAACACAAATTTAAAATCTGGAAATAATTATAAAACTCAAATTTAAAATCTGGAATTCATTATAAAAATTTTAAAAATCCAGAATTTATTTTAAAAATCTAGAATTAATTATATATTTCTGTCTATAACCCTGACTAAGCCCACTGTCTCCAAACTGGGATCCAGTGTTTTATTGGGTTAAACAATACCAGGTCAGTTCAGAATGTCTATACTAATCGGAAACACTGAAAGGTTTGTGGCTAGACACACAACCCAAAATCAGAATAAACACAAAATTTTTTATTTACTAAGTTTCTTTGAAAGGGATTAATTTCAGATTAACTTTTCAGTAGTCCTCCATAAATTTTAAGAGTACTAAAACAATTTCTATCTGTCTGTCTGTCTGTCTCTTTGTATGCCTTCTGTCTGTTTATTTTATTTACTCTTACAATCTATATCCTCTCATTATATACCTTTCTCTCTCTCTCTCGACTTTTGCTTCTCCCATAACCCGGACACGACTTTTGTCTCTCCCATAACCGGACACGACTTCTGTCTCTCCCATAACCGGACACGACTTTTGTCTCATACCCAGACACAACAACAACTTTTGTCTCCCATACCCAGACACAACAACAACTTTTGTCTCTCCATACCCAGACACAACAACAACTTTGTCTCCATACCCAGACACAACAACTTTGTCTCTCCCATACCCAGACACAACAACAACTTTTGTCTCTCCCATACTAGACACAACAACAACTTTTGTCTCTCCATACCCAGACACAACAACAGCCTTTTGTCTCTCCATACCCAGACACAACAACAACTTTTGTCTCTTTCCCACATGCCCAGACACAACAACAACTTCCACATCTCCATGCCCAGACACAACAACAACTTTTGTCTCCCATACCCAGACACAACAACAACTTTTGTCTCTCCCCATACCCAGACACAACAACAACTTTTGTCTCTCCATACCCAGACACAACAACAACTTTTGTCTCTCCCATGCCCAATTGTAACAACTTTGTCTCTCCATACCCAGACACAACAACAACTTTTGTCTCACCATACCCAGACACAACAACAACATTTGTCTCTCCCATACCCAGACACAACAACAACTTTTGTCTCTCCCATGCCCAGACACAACAACAACTTGTCTCTCCCTTGAACACAGCAACAACTTTTTGTCTCTCATGCCCAGACACAACAACAACTTTTGTCTCTTGTACCCAGACACAACAACCCAACTTTTGTCTCTCCCATACCCAAACACAACAACAACTTGTCTCTCCCCTTTTTAGACACAACAGCAACTTTTGTCTCATACCCAGACACAACAACAACTTTTGTCTCATACCCAGACACAACAGCAACTTTTGTCTCCCATACCCCGGAACACAACAACAACTTTTGTCTCTCATACCCAGACACAACAACAACTTTTGTCTCTCACCCAGACACAACAACAACCTTTGTCTCTCCCATACCCAGACACAACAACTTGTCTCCCATGCCCCAGACACAACAACAACTTTTGTCTCTCCCATGCAGACACAACAACAACTTTTGTCTCTCCCTTTTGAACACAACAACAACACTTGTCTCTCCATACCCAGACACAACAACAACTTTTGTCTCTCCCATACCCAGACACAACAACAACTTTTGTCTCTCCATACCCAGACACAACAACAACTTTTGTCTCTCCCATACCCAAACACAACAACAACTTTGTCTCTCCCATACCCAGACACAACAACAACTTTTGTCTCTCCCATACCCAGACACAACAACAACTTTTATCTCACCCAGACACAACAACAACTTTTGCTCTCCATACCCAGACACAACAACAACTTTTGTCTCTCCCTTTGAACACAACAACAGCACATCTCTCCCATGCCAGACACAACAACAACTTTTGTCTCTCATACCCAGACACAACAACAACACCTTCTCACATACCCAGACACAACAACAACTTTTGTCTCTCCCATACCCAGACACAACAACAACTTTTGTCTCTCCATACCCAGACACAACAACAACCTTTGTCTCTCCACCCAGACACAACAACAACACATATATACATACCCAGACACAACAACAACAACTTTTTGTCTCTCCCATACCCAGACACAACAACAACAACTTTGTCTCTCCATGCCCAGACACAACAACTTTTGTCTCTCATACCCAGACACAACAACAACAACTTTTGTCTCTCATACCCAGACACAACAACAGCAACTTTTGTCTCTCATACCCAGACACAACAACAACAGCTTTTGTCTCTCCCATACCCAGACACAACAACAACAACTTTTGTCTCTCCCATGCACACAGACACAACAACAACAGCTTTTGTCTCTCCATACCCAGACACAGCAACAGCAACTTTTGTCTCTCCCATGCCCAGACACAACAACAACTTTTGTCTCCTCCCTTCACCCAGACACAACAACAACCTTGTCTCTCATGCCCAGACACAACATGGCTTTTGTCCTCTCCCATGCCCCAGACACAACAACAACTTTTGTCTCATACCCAGACACAACAACAGCTTGTCTCTCCATGCCAGACACAACAACAACTTTTGTCTCTCCCATACCCAGACACAACAACAACTTTGTCTCTCCCATGCCCAGACACAACAACAACCTTGTCTCTCCCGTACCCAGACACAACAACAACCACTGTCTCTCCATACCCAGACACAACAACTTCTTGTCTCTCCCATACCCAGACACAACAACAACTTTTGTCTCTCCCATACCCAGACACAACAACAACTTTTGTCTCTCCCATACCCAGACACAACAACAACTTTTGTCTCTCCCATACCCAGACACAACAACAACTTTTGTCTCTCCCATACCCAGACACAACAACAACTTTTGTCTCTCCCATACCCAGACACAACAACAACTTTTGTCTCTCCCATACCCAGACACAACAACAACTTTTGTCTCTCCCATACCCAGACACAACAACAACTTTTGTCTCTCCCATACCCAGACACAACAACAACTTTTGTCTCTCCCATACCCAGACACAACAACAACTTTTGTCTCTCCCATACCCAGACACAACAACAACTTTTGTCTCTCCCATACCCAGACACAACAACAACAACTTTTGTCTCTCCCATACCCAGACACAACAACAACTTTTGTCTCTCCCATACCCAGACACAACAACAACTTTTGTCTCTCCCATACCCAGACACAACAACAACTTTTGTCTCTCCCATACCCAGACACAACAACAACTTTTGTCTCTCCCATACCCAGACACAACAACAACTTTTGTCTCTCCCATACCCAGACACAACAACTTTTGTCTCTCCCATACCCAGACACAACTTTTGTCTCTCACCATTTTTTTTCTTATGTACTTTGACTTGTCTCTCTCCCATACCCTGACTTTTGTTTCTCACCTCTTTTCTCTTCTGTACTTTGACTTGTTTCAATCCCTTTCTCTCTCCCATATTTTGACTAGTCTCTCCCTTTTCCTTTCTTATATTTGTCTCTATCTCTCTCTCGCTTCTCAACTTCTGTCTCTCTCCCTCTAATACTTTTTCCTCCTTTCTCTACTTGTGTCTCTCTCCTCAACCATGACTCCTGTCTCTCTTCCTCTAATTCTCCATTTGATTCTTTTTCCTTCTCTACATTTTCTGTCTCCTTCTATTGTTCTTCCTTCCTTTCTCTACATCTTTCTCTCTCACTTCTCTAAATCTACCCCTTTCCTACTTGTCTCTATCTTTGTCAGCCTTTGTTGTTGTTCACTTGTCTCTCCTTCTACATCTCTCCCCTTCAAACCATCTTTGTATATCTTTTTGCACTTCTGTTATCTCTCTTGCTCTCTAATATTCTGTCTTGCCTTCCTCTTGCCTTACCTGTCTTTCTGTCTTCCTCTATTTCTCTCCCACTTTCCTTAATGACAAGATATGTTTATCTTAAAAGTAAGAAAATGTCTCCCCAGTTCTTCATGAAAACAGCTACTGTAGAAGAAAATTAATTTGAACAAGCAAATACAACCAGTAACTCCATGCTTCACCTGCAGATATTTTGACGATAGCTTCCAAAGAAATAATTAACATATACTTTGCCATGAGTAGAAAAAAAAAGCTTCTTAATAAAAAGAATAAAAAGAGTATATTTTGTGCATTGTTTAACTTTTGAATCAAGACCAAGGATTCAGTTTCTCAAATACATCTGTGGTTCAGGTCACCTACACATTTGAAGGATAATGCAACTACAATTTAGATTAACCAAATATTTTGTGCATTATTTAACCTTTGAATTAACCAAACATTTGCTGGGTGGGGTCACGGAATGAAGGTCAATTTTGTTGGAGAACCAAGATTCACCATCCTGTATTTTGTAAGCAATAGTTTCAATGCACAGCAATACCATACATTTGAGGGTACAGGAGAAGGTATCATTTTCATCACTTTTGAAATCAAAATACTTTGGAGGTCTAAGGAAATGGATAATATTTATCAATATAGAAAGCACCATGTGACAGTGATACAAGAAAATAGATAATGTCTATGAAAGTAAAAATGATGATGATGGAGGTACAAGAGAATGGATAATGTCTATGAATATAGAAGTGACCATGTAATGGAGGTACAAAAGAATGGATAATGTCTTTGAATGTAGAAACGACCATGTAATGGAGGTACAAGAGAGTGGATAATGTCTATGAATATAGAAACGACCATGTAATGGAGGTACAAGAGAATGGATAATGTCTTTGAATATAGAAGTGACCATGTAATGGAGGTACAAGAGAATGGATAATATCTTTGAATATAGAAACGACCATGTAATAGAGGTACAAGAGAGTGGATAATGTCTATGAATATAGAAACGACCATGTAATGGAAGTACAAGAGAGTGGATAATGTCTATGAATATAGAAACGACCATGTAATGGAGGTAACAAGAGAATGGATAACGTTCTTTGAATGTAGAAACCGACCATGTAATGGAGGTGTAACAAAGAGAATGGATAATGGTCTTTGAATGTAGAAACCACCATGTAATGGAGGTACAAGAGAATGGATAATGTCTTTGAATGTAGAAACGACCATGTAAGGTGGAGTGGTACAAGAGAATGGATAATGTCTTTGAATGTAGAAACGACTCCATGTAATGGAGGCACAAGAGAATGGATAATGTCTTTGAATGTAGAAACGACCATGTAATGGAGGTACAAGAGAATGGATACTGTCTTTGAATGTAGAAACGACCATGTAATGGAGGTACAAGAGAATGGATAATGTCTTTGAATGTAGAAACGACCATGTAATGGAGGTACAAGAGAATGGATAATGTCTTTGAATATAAAAACGACCATGTAATGGAGGTACAAGAGAGTGGATAATGTCTATGAATATAGAAACGACCATGTAATGGAGGTACAAGAGAATGGATAATGTCTTTTGAATGTAGAAACGACCATGTAATGGAGGTACAAGAGAGTGGATAATGTCTATGAATATAGAAACGACCATGTAATGGAGGTACAAGAGAGTGGATAATGTCTATGAATATAGAAACGACCATGTAATGGAGGTACAAGAGAATGGATAATATCTTTGAATGTAGAAACCGACTCATGTAATGGAGGTACAAGAGAATGGATAATGTCTTTGAATGTAGAAATCGACCATGTAATGGAGGTACAAGAGAATGGATAATGTCTTTGAATGTAGAAACGACCATGTAATGGAGGTTCAAGAGAATGGATAATGTCTTTGAATGTAGAAACGACCATGTAATGGAGGTACAAGAGAATGGATAATGTCTTTGAATGTAGAAACGACCATGTAATGGAGGTACAAGAGAGTGGATAATGTCTATGAATATAGAAACGACCATGTAATGGAGGTACAAGAGAATGGATAATATCTTTGAATGTAGAAACGACCATGTAATGGAGGTACAAGAGAATGGATAATGTCTTTGAATGTAGAAACGACCATGTAATGGAGGTACAAGAGAGTCGATAATGTCTTTGAATGTAGAAACGACCATGTAATGGAGGTACAAGAGAGTGGATAATGTCTTTGAATATAGAAACGACCATGTAATGGAAGGTACAAGAGAATGGATAATATCTTTGAATGTAGAAACGACCATGTAATGGAGGTACAAGAAGAGAATGGATAATGTCTTTGAATGTAGAAACGACCATGTAATGGAGGTACAAGAGAATGGATAATGTCTTTGAATGTAGAAACGACCATGTAATGGAAGGGTACAAGAGAATGGATAATGTCTTTGAATGTAGAAACGACCATGTAATGGAGGTACAAGAGAGTGGATAATGTCTTTGAATGTAGAAACGACCATGTAATGGAAAGGTACAAGAGAATGGATAATGTCTTTGAATGTAGAAACGACCATGTAATGGAGGTACAGAGAATGGATAATGTCTTTGAATGTAGAAACGACCATGCCAATGGAGGTACAAAGAGAATGGATAATATCTTTGAATGTAGAAACGACCATGTAATGGAGGTACAAGAGAATGGATAATGTCTTTGAATGTAGAAACGACCATGTAATGGAGGTACAAGAAAGTGGATAATGTCTTTGAATGTAGAAACGACCATGTAATGGGGGTACAAGAGAATGGATAATGTCTTTGAATGTAGAAACGACCATGTAATGGGTACAAGAGAATGGATAATATCTTTGAATGTAGAAACGACCATGTAATGGAGGTACAAGAGAATGGATAATGTCTTTGAATGTAGAAACGACCATGTAATGGAGGCACAAGAGAATGGATAATGTCTTTGAATGTAGAAACGACCATGTAATGGAGGTACAGAGAATGGACAAATGTCTTTGAATGTAGAAACGATGTCTGTGGAGAGGTACAAGAGAATGGATAATGTCTTTGAATGTAGAAACGACCATGTAATGGAGGTACAAAGAGAGTGGATAATGTCTATGAATATAGAAACGACCATGTAATGGAGGTACAAGAGAATGGATAATATCTTTGAATGTAGAAACGACCATGTAATGGAGGTACAAGAGAATGGATAATGTCTTTGGATATGAAACGACCATGTAATGGAGAATTAAGAAAGTCGATAATGTCTTTGAATGTAGAAACGACCATGTAATGGAAGAAGGTACAAGAGAATGGATAATGTCTTTGAATGTAGAAACGACCATGTAATGGGGGTACAAGAGAATGGATAATGTCTTTGAATGTAGAAACGACCATGTAATGGAGGGTACAAGAGAGTGGATAATGTCTTTGAATGTAGAAACGACCATGTAATGGAGGTACAAGAGAATGGATAATGTCTTTGAATGTAGAAACGACCATGTAATGAAGACACAGAGAATGGATAATGTCTTTGAATGTAGAAACGACCATGTAATGGGGGTACAAGAGAATGGATAATGTCTTTGAATGTAGAAACGACCATGTAGTAGTTACAAGAGAGTGGATAATGTCTTTGAATATAGAAACGACCATGTAATGGAGGTACAAGAGAATGGATAATATCTTTGAATGTAGAAACGACCATGTAATGGAGGTACAAGAGAATGGATAATGTCTTTGAATGTAGAAACGACCATGTAATGGAGGTACAAGAGAATGGATAATGTCTTTGAATGTAGAAACGACCATGTAATGGAGGTACAAGAGAATGGATAATGTCTTTGAATGTAGAAACGACCATGTAATGGAGGTACAAGAGAGTGGATAATGTCTTTGAATGTAGAAACGACCATGTAATGGAGGTACAAGAGAATGGATAATGTCTTTGAATGTAGAAACGACCATGTAATGGAGGTACAAGAGAATGGATAATGTCTTTGAATGTAGAAACGACCATGTAATGGAGGTACAAGAGAATGGATAATGTCTTTGAATGTAGAAACGACCATGTAATGGAGGTACAAGAGAATGGATAATGTCTTTGAATGTAGAAACGACCATGTAATGGAGGTACAAGAGAATGGATAATGTCTTTGAATGTAGAAACGACCATGTAATGGAGGTACAAGAGAGTGGATAATGTCTTTGAATGTAGAAACGACCATGTAATGGAGGTACAAGAGAATGGATAATGTCTTTGAATGTAGAAACGACCATGTAATGGAGGTACAAGAGAATGGATAATGTCTTTGAATGTAGAAACGACCATGTAATGGAGGTACAAGAGAATGGATAATGTCTTTGAATGTAGAAACGACCATGTAATGGAGGTACAAGAGAGTGGATAATGTCTATGAATATAGAAACGACCATGTAATGGAGGTACAAGAGAATGGATAATATCTTTGAATGTAGAAACGACCATGTAATGGAGGTACAAGAGAATGGATAATGTCTTTGAATGTAGAAACGACCATGTAATGGAGGTACAAGAGAGTGGATAATGTCTTTGAATGTAGAAACGACCATGTAATGGAGGTACAAGAGAATGGATAATGTCTTTGAATGTAGAAACGACCATGTAATGGAGGTACAAGAGAATGGATAATATCTTTGAATGTAGAAACGACCATGTAATGGAGGTACAAGAGAATGGATAATGTCTTTGAATGTAGAAACGACCATGTAATGGAGGTACAAGAGAGTGGATAATGTCTATGAATATAGAAACGACCATGTAATGGAGGTACAAGAGAATGGATAATGTCTTTGAATGTAGAAACGACCATGTAATGGAGGTACAATTGAGTGGATAATGTCTATGAATATAGAAACGACCATGTAATGGAGGTACAAGAGAATGGATAATGTCTTTGAATGTAGAAACGACCATGTAATGGAGGTACAAGAGAGTGGATAATGTCTATGAATATAGAAACGACCATGTAATGGAGGTACAAAAGAAAGTGTCATGTTCTTGTAGAAATCAACATATGTTAGAGGTACAGAAGAATAGATAATGTAGAAACCACCAAGTTAAATTTTTTGCACTGTGAACAAAAAATAAAAGGCATGAAACAATGTCCCTTATTTGCAGTTATCTTGATTTATACAAAAAGTGTGAGTGACTGTGAACTAAGAGTAATAATTATCTTAGCTGTCCACAAGGAAGGCTGCTAAAAGCTGTCATCAATAGTGTCGACCTTGATATGGTCCAGTTAACATAACAGCTATTATAGTGAGGGCAAACAGATGCAGTTTTATGGTTTCTTGTGACCTACAAAAACCATACGAGTATTCTGTACCAATGTATCTACAGGATTAAGAAAACTCCCCTATAAATATCTTCCGTGTTCAGGACCTGGATTATCAACGTTGACAGTATTCCATAATTATGTATGCAAATATCCCAGTGCTTTATTGACTAAACACTTGAAATTTTTTTTCTCTTGCTGAAAACTTTTGCACGAATCTTGTACATAACTAGATCAATATAAATTTATTTATCAAACATGTCACGGCAATAGAAGCAATGTATAAACATTCTTAATACCAACAAAGTTGTTTGAGCTTTTGAAGGTAAAAGCATAATTTTTACATCTGCAAATTACTGTCTTCATCTTGTTATCACAATGCTTCAGTCATTATGCCCTAGAGCCTTCATCAGGTAATTATCAATCTGAAAGAGATTTTCAAACTGAAACCTTTATTTAATCTACAGGGACAGATTATTCTCCTACTATAGGATGTGCGTTGTGGTGCAGTGGATAGCAACTCAAAATGACAAATCGGGGAGCCAAGTTCGAATTCCAGTTGGATTCCTTGCATTCACTTACACACAAATACCCTTGAGAAATGTATTAATCCATTTCTCCTTTCCAGTTATGGGTTAAATAATAAGACAGATTGGGTTCTATTGCTTTAGTTGGCAACCAGTCTGCTGCAGAAAGCAATGACAACCTACTGCGGGATAATCTTCTGCCCAATCAGTCATGTCTCTTTTGAGACATGATTGCATGTATCATGTATGGCACTTAACTAGTTCTCATTTAGTGCTGGTCATTTAAAACTCTGTTTCAACTCACTCCAAGCAGACAATTTTGCCTAATGATTGAACTTTTTGTTTGTTCATTTAATAGCATATCAAATCTTTTAATGCTGACATTTAACAGAAATGTTTTGAACATGATTTTATAATTTCAACCAAATATAATTTGATAAAGACTGTATGTCTTCAGCTACAGATAAAATGTATTGTTGATAATATGCAATGGGTCAAGTGACTGGACTACTTCAACCAATGCTTTTTATCCACTGGGTGATGTGTCCTTGGAGACATCAGCTAGGAGTTTGGAGTTCAATACCTGGCCACAGTGAAAATGAACAAAAATTTGGAGAGTTGCAAATGAGAAATAACTGAAACTGAGATATCCAGATGAAGCATGGCACACAGATCAAGAACAATTTATTTCAGTGGACTAAATAAAGGATCTAACATATATCACCTGAAGAAAGCCAGGGTGTACAATGGTTGAAACATTGTGAATATGACAACAAAGCTATGGACAACAGTTTGAACAATGTAAATAATATCAAGATATTAGAATAAGTAAATTGGTATATAAAATTTTTTATAATAAATAAATAGATATTAGAAAAAATGGGATAATGATAGTAGGAAGTAAATTTGAATGAAAAATAAAAATGTTATTTATAAATTAAAGGTTTTTAAAAAATTAGAATTAAATATGTACTGATAAGAAGAGTGAATTTACTCAAGAGCCCCTTTAAGTTTGAGTGAAAATATAAAAAAATTTCTTTCTTTCTTCATCTCTTCCCGGTTTTCTATGAGAAGAGGGCAAGATATGGAGAAAGCTGAAAGGACATCGTACAAAAATATATACGTCAAAGGCAATAGGATCTAACAAGAAACAATAAAATAATACTAAAAACAAAAAATGAAAATAGGTTAAACGTAAGTTGACACTTGGACCAAAGAAAAAAAGAAAATATGCATTCCCTAAAAATAGAAACTACTGACCAAATTTCAAAGTGAATCTTTATTCTGATTAGTTAAAAGGTAGACACATAAATTTTATGTCTTCCCACATACATAAATAGCAAACCGACTGTTTTTTGTATGTAAATGTAAATCATTTTCCCAACCAACATTACATGTACTTTTAATTCATAATTATATACACACACACACACAAATATATACATATATATCAACCAAAAATTTGTCAATCACTGTGATCTGAAACTGCAAAGGTAATCAAATGTTAAAACCTTCAGACATTAGTTTTAAATGGTTTCAAATACTTTCCAGACAGATTTTGTTTATAATTTGGGTTTCAAATCTCAAATGATACTGCTAAATCAACCATCAAGGTGTCATGTATGAATACAATGGGATTATATTCACAATTTAAATTTCAAAGTCAATATATAAAAGAGTATAACATGTCACTAAAAACACAAATAGTACCTTGTTTGATCAAAAACTAGATACAGACTTCTTGGTTTCCACACAAACACTTAGCATCTTTGTACAAAATATCACTTCCTCCTCAATAAAAAAAAAGATAAGCTTTATTTTTTGCATATAATGTGATTCTCTATTTTTGTAAGCATGATAGATTTTCCTGAAGGGAGACAACTAGATGTCATTGCGACTTCACTGAATGATTGATTATTTGTTTAGCAGTAGATAAACTCCTGATACTTCATTGCAACAAGAAAAACAAAATATTATTCTCATTTGTAATGCAAAACTATTTTCCACAAATATGTTTTTGGTTTAGATAAAAAGATCTCTCATGTTATAGACCAAAAACTAAGACAATGGCTGTTCATTTAATTTAAGTGATTTTTCTCAGTATTTTATTACAGTGAGACAGTTAAGATATCTGCTAAAAAAAAATATCCAACAATGAAAAGATTAAATTCTGAGGCATCACTGTAGAAAAATGTGGAAGAATGAAAACATTTATACGAACCATGTAGCTTCACTTTATCTTTTTGATAGATACGTTCATGGCAACTGTTCAGATAATTTTATCCCCTTCATGCATTGACTACATGAATGATTGGCAACTAGGTCTCACTGTTTTACCCTTGTAATAGGGAGATCCAACCATCTGTTCTATTATAATAGTTTTATTTTCTCACATTTCTTGCCTGTGGAATCTTCTTCCAATACCAATTGATATCTTCTGTCATCTTGAACCATGTTCTTTTAGTGTAATTTCTCCTTCACTATGATTAATGATGGAATGAAAGGGTTAAAAGAAAGTAGCAATATTAAAGGAATTGCAATCAAGCTATGATGCATTACTATAGAGGATCTAAGGGAAAATAAAGGTTTTATATTGACTATTGTTAAAATGTCATATTTTAGCCTTTTGTGCCACTAGGGAGACCCAGGCTATGATCCAGGATAGAATGAAAGGGTTAAAAGAAAGTAGCAATATTAAAGGAATTGCAATCAAGCTATGATGCATTACTATAGAGGATCTAAGGGAAAATAAAGGCTTTATATTGACTATTGTTAAAATGTCATATTTTAGCCTCATGTGCCACTAGGGAGACCCAGGCTATGATCCATGATGGAAAGAAAGGGTTAAAAGAAAGTAGCAATATTAAAGGAATTGCAGTCAAGCTATGATGCATTACTATAGATGACCGAAGGGAAAATAAAGGCTTTATATTGACTATTGTTAAAATGTCACATTTTAGCCTCATGTGTCACTTGGGAGACCCAGGCTATGATTAATGATGGAATGAAAGGGTTAAAAGAAAGTAGCAATATTAAAGGAATTGCAATCAAGCTATGATGCATTACTATAGAGGATCTAAGGGAAAATAAAGGCTTTATATTGACTATTGTAAAAAGAAAGTAGCAATGTTAATTTATTTGGTTTTTGATTCTGACATTGAATCTTATAGTATACTTAATGGCCTGTTGTAATCTTTTAGTCTATAAGCCAGGAGTTAATATATGTGCAGAGTGTATGTGTTTAACCATTATTTGCATAGTAAATAGAAGTGGTGATCATGGTTCTATTTTCAGCTGAATCTCTTGTGAAACCACCTGTTAAAATTGTAGAGTAGAATGAACACTCTAGCACTGGGTGGTAGTCAATCTAGAAAACAGTTTTAAACTCAAAATTATGGAAATGGTAAACAAGAAACAATGGTAATTCAAGGTATTCAAAATAAATGGAAGATGGAGAGATTTATGATCACCTACATCTTAAATGGAATGAGTATTTAATTTATAATATTTGCAAGATCAAAAAACAGACACAAACCAACAGCAGCACAGTAGAACATGTGTCAAAACGAAACAAAAAACAAATGGCAACCCAAGAATATATGCAATTCCAAATGGAAAACATGATTACTAAATATTGTCAAATTTTGTCCATGTAACATTACTGGTCCTGACCTGGCATCTTAACTTTGGTCACATTTCAACCACCATGACATTCCTTCCCTCCATTTTTTCTAAAATAATTTCATGGCAGTTGTACAAACGAAGGCATGGTGGAAAAATAAATAGCAACTCAGACTGAGGAATCAGAGAGCTAAGTTTAAATTGCTGTTGAGTTCATTACATTCACTCACGTGCTAATAACCTTGGAAAAGGTAGTGATTTTCTAAGCATAGCTTAGATGTGGCACAAGGCCGAATGCATTGGACCCAGTGAGGATCAAACTCACTACTCAATTGTAATGATTCTAGCGAGACAAGCTTGCTAACCATTACACCACGCTGAGGTGCCCAAGGCGATTATCTAAGCGTAACATAAATGTGGCTCAAGGCCAAAAGTATGGGACACCTAGTGAGGATCAAACTCACTACTCAATCGTAATGATTCTAGGGAGACAAGCTTGCGAACCATTACACCATCTCGAGGCACACAAACCTTTGGAAAAGAATGAATCAATCTCTTCTCCCATCTCCAGCTATAGATAAATAGCAGAGCAGACTGTGTTTTATAGCTTTGGTAGCAACCTGTATACGGAAAAAAAAAAAAAAAACTGAATTCAAAACTGGTTTCACCTGCAGAATAATTAAGGTTTGTGTAGTGTTAACACCCATACCTGTAAGAACAGACAATTAAAATGACAGCAATGAATTCATGAGGGCTCATTGATAGCCGGTGCTCGACTGGGAATAATGAGCTAAAAGATAGAGAGAAAATGTTGACCAATGAGCTTTCCTCCTTGGTACCTCAATCACATAAATTTAAGCATACTACTAGATTGGCAATTAGGTCTCATCATTTTACTGTTAAAACAGCAAAATTTAACATTAAATTCTATTCTAATACTTTTCCCCCACACTTCTAACCTGTAGAACTCTCTGATAGTTTCTTGCTTCCCTGTTACCTGAAATCTTCCAAAATTTAAATGCAACATTAATTTGCGTCTTCTGTGTTCCTGATAACTGTTCTTTTATTATCTTTCTTTCTTGTTAAAAGTCTTCTCATTCTTTTCCACTCCCAGTAATCCATTGCATCTTAGTGACATTATCACCTTGATTGGAGTGGAAGAAAAAAAATGTAAACATGCACGAACCCTTATTTGTCTAAACTTCTGAGATGAAGTATTGTATTTATTCACAATGTTCGGACTGTTGTCATCTGTATTGCTATATTCACAACATTTTGGCCATTGTACACTCCAACCTTGTTCAGATGATCAGAAGAGAGCATTAAAAGAAAAAAAATTAAGACACCAGGAAGTGGCATAACTCATGCAACAAGAACAATATACCCCAGTGATCAAAATAAAGGGCTTTGTTCAAAATTCCAATCGCATGAAGTGTAGAACTGCCGAAATGTGGTGAATATGGCGAGACAGACAAGGAAAACAGTCCAAACACATATAAATAATGCACCCTGTCGTTTATAACTAGATGTATTAAAATGTCTGGTTCCTGACGATGCATCCCCAGACAGTACCTCCTTATTTTATAAAAGGGTCAGCAGTAATATGCTGGTAAATAAAGACAATTTCTGGATACAGCTTGGCATCAACCACTTTCTCATAGTTGCAACATAGCTTCCATGTGACTTTCTATAAATATTTTCATGGTAATTGTTCTGATGAACTTCCCTCTCTGGTAACTATATTTATATTTTCATGGTAATTGTTCTGATGAACTTCCCTCTCTGGTAACTATATTTATATTTTCATGGTAATTGTTCTGATGAACTTCCCTCTCTGGTAACTATATTTATATTTTCATGGTAATTGTTCTGATGAACTTCCCTCTCTGGTAACTATATTTATATTTTCATGGTAATTGTTCTGATGAACTTCCCTCTCTGGTAACTATATTTATATTTTCATGGTAATTGTTCTGATGAACTTCCCTCTCTGGTAACTATATTTATATTTTATCTAAGCATAATACTAGATTTGCATGAAATGTCGCGTCATATGCTTTTAGAACTTTCTTCTGGCTTCTTGCTTTTGAGTTAATTTTGATCTTGGTACAGATACCTGATGAATTTAAGCACAGTATTAAAGTAACTGCAAGGTCTCATCACATTACAGTTGAAATGGCTGGATGTAACTGTAAGTTCTATGCTAAGAGTTTCTTCTATTGCACTTCCTGCTTGTGGAACTATCTTCTGGATTCTTGTTTCCCAGTCAATTTTGATCATTACACTGAGACTTTATGAATTTAAATGCAGTACTAGATTGAATTTCTTGCATTCACTTATGCGCAAATACCCTTGGGAAAGGTATTATTCTGTCTCTTCCCTCCAGTTATGGGTTAAATAACAGAACAGATTTGGTTCTTTAGCCTTGGTTGGCAACCAGTCTACCGCAGAAAGCAATGGCAACCTACGAAAAAGACATGATCGCCCAAGCATGTTTCACATATGGCACTTAACTGACTGACTCCCTGTTAGCTTTTCCTTTCTACTTCCACTCAGCATCCAGGTTCATTGACTTCCACTCACCTCTTACTACTACTCTCAGCATTTATCACTTTCTACTTTCAAGCAGCACCCTGTTGCCTCCTCACTTAATTCTCTCTGCATCTCCCTCTATTCCTTCAGAGTTTTTCCTCTAAATGTGCTTACCCTCATGTTGCTCTAACCTTCCTTTCCTTTCTCCTACCACCAATACCAAATATTTAACACTCCTGTCTTTGTCTTCCTTCCTCCTCCTCCTCTCAGTTCCAACCACCCACTTTTTATCTCCTCCAACTATCATATTCTTCTGGGCAAATCTATCATCCAACAGTTCCATCTCTCACTCTACCTACCGCTGCCATTTCTCAAACACTACCCATGAAGAACCTTCTGTACACAAAACTAAAGCAAGCTCTGCACACAAGAGCGTGGTCAGGCAGGCAGTAACCATAGAAACAGTAACAGATTTGTTAAATTCGTCAACAGACACTCAGCTGAAGCTTTTTGATGGAAACAAGAAAAAAAAAAACAGCAAACCCTCTCCACCTCTTACATCGCCAAATAAAATCCAAGGAAGCATGAAGAATCCTATGGAGAGAATCAAAGATACAGACACCTGCCTTTCTCAAAACAGCAGGGAGGGAGGAATGATTTGTCACTACCAAGAGTAGGTTCTGAATTGAATCTAGAGGAGCAGATTGCCGTTTGTGGCATGTATTATTATTCTAAATATACACAAAGATAAAGAATTTTATACAAAAAATATAAATATATATAAATATATATATATATATAAATATATACTGTTGATAGAATAAGGAACAAACATGAAATGTTTATCAATTTAACAGGTTTTGCTTTTATTTAAAATTCATCAGAAATTAAGTATGGAGGCAAAAAAGAAGATTTCTGGTATATCTTATTTTTGGATTGCTACCTGAGATCCAGTTGAATCCATTGTATTCACTTACGCGCAAATACCCTTGGGAAAGGTATTAATCCGTCTCTTCCTTCCAGTTATGGGTTAAATAGCAGGACAGATTGGGTTCTATAGCCTTGGTTGGCAAACAGTCTACCGCAGAAAGTAATGGCAACTTACTGCAGGATAATCTTTTGCCCAGTTAGTCATGTCTCTTTCGAGACATGATCGCCCAAAGCGTGTATCGCACATGGCACTTAACTGACTGAATGAAGATAATAATTGGAAATATAAGTAAAGCTTCTACTGGGCAAAAAGTGGGGGATCGATTTTCTATTGCTATGAAGTAATAAACTGATCCCCCACTAGCTATGAGTCAAATAACTGGACAGATTGGGTTCTATAGCCTTGGTCGGCAACCAGTCTACCGCAGAAAGCAATGGCAAACTACTGCGGGATAATCTTTTGCCTAGTCAGTCATGTCTCTTGGGACATGATCACTTAAATGTGTATCATGTATGGCACTTAACTGACTGAAGCTAAGCAGAGTATTGAGAGAGAGGAAAATTTCATTGGAAACAAAGGAGAACTGGACTGTTATATGATAGCTGCTCTCTTATATAGCAGCAAATCTCTAAGATATATCAGAATTTTCTCTAAGGTGAAGGAGACATTCAAAACAGTAAAAATATGGTTCTATAGAAGGATGCTGAGAGTACCATGGACAGAACATATGAGAAACAACAAGATTTTGGAGAGGATGCAAATGAAAAAGAAACTTATATTTGGCATCAAGAGGAATCAGCTGAGGTTTCAGGGATATATACTGAGGAAGGAGGGCTTGGAGAATCTGATACTCACAGGACAGACAGAGAGAAAGAGAGAGAGGAAAGCAGTACAAGACATACTTAATGGGCTTGAGCAAGTGGATGGTGGAGCGAGGTTTGGGAGAGATACCAAAAGGAAAAATGTTCAGAGCAACAAGAGAAAAGGATAAGTGGAGGTCCATGATTGCCTATGAACTGAAAGGACATGCTACATAAAGGAGATTTTTCATTGGTTAAGCACACCTGACAAGACAAATATACAAGGTCTGTTTAACCAATGAAGAACAAGAAACACAAAAATAAATAATACCAGAATTCTCTTTTCTCCTATTTAATTTCCGATGAAGCTTAAAATAAAAGTAAAAGATATAAAATTCAAAAACGTTTTATATTTGTTCCTTATCCTATAATTCTATCAGATTCCGATCTATATTTGATACCAATTTATATACATTTGGAAGTGTAACACACATACATATATACATCCTCAGGCAAAATAATTGAAACAACTGCACACTTGGTGGCTTCCCCTATGTTAATAGAGGTTGCAGGTTCAAATCCTGCCAAATGACACATTTTTGTAAGAAAATTTATTGTAAATAATCAGGCCAGTAGAAATAATTATATAAATATACTTTTATTAAAAACAGAATC